>JABASD010001050.1:0-49336 GCA_019776165.1 Pogonognathellus flavescens | reverse complement strand
TTTGAACTGAACTGAACACTCTCTGCGACTCCAGATAATATTTGTTCCATATCTGAGGGAATCGCATTGCACATGACGTCCTCGCTGCTCCATGTACATATTTTACGTTATTTCCATACAGACATAAACATTCATCCATAAACACACAGCTAAAGTGCTCCATGCTCAGCACGTACGGAGAAATGGGCTCATTGCTTGTGTGGTAGCCGTGCAGGCCCAATGTATAAAGATGTGATATTTCTGTTTATTATTACGAGTGCTACTACAATGATGGTCATTGCATTGTATTGTGATGTGTGTTGTAATAACCAAACTACCCGAATTGGCTTCCTTCGCGTCTGTCTCTTTCCTTGTATAATGCATCTGTGGAGTGTGCTCTGAGTGAGTGGAGGGCTCTCCGGGTGTAGAAATGATGAAGTATGTAAAACAATGGAATTTCTATGCATTTAATGTGAATCCATGTCATCGTCGTTGAGCACTACTATGGGAATGTGTGTTTTCTCTAAGCAGGGCATTAGAAGGAGAATGACTGCAGAAGGACGAAGAAGAAGAGCGAGGAAGAATGTGGGAAAGTGTTGTTAAGAAATTTCGTGTTGTGGATTGACGTTCAATGGCAGAATGTATAAGTAAAACAAATATGAATAAATAGTCTATTTGTATGAGCATTGTGATCACTCTGCAGTCAACTCTTGACTTTCTTTTCCTCTCTCGTCTCACGTTACATTTCCTAAGAAAGTGTGCGAGAGTAGAGTAAAGCGTTGAATTGTTCCACTGGGAAATAACCGTCATGAAAGTCGTAATTTCCCTCTCACACAGAAAGACACACAGAATTCAAGCAATCTTTACTTATTTCCAAGTACACAACCATTTTTTTATTTATAGGTACTGGAGAATTAAATGCCCGATTTTTGTTCTCCTATTGCTACATTTTGTTTCTCGTTATGGGGAAACATTGTCGCGTGATTGCAGTCGTCTAATATAAGGCCATCGATTATAACAAATGAAAAATTAACGTGGGATTTCCATAGTTGTTTTTGTACGGTGGATTTATTTCCATGGAGCATCAGTTAGTGACGAGTGACTTGCACTGACAGTCCATTTCGTTTGTCAGACTGACTGTCTGACTGCTTCGACTCTAAATTAGAATTTTAATTCTTAAAAGCAAGAGTTTTCCATTAAGTGCATGCATGCGTCGCATTTAAAGCAAAAGAATGAACACGGCCCTCTCTATATTTATTCGCCATTTGGACGAGAGTGCTGTACATCTATCAACTAGTTGTATGCCTTCACCAAATGCTTTTGGTTTCAGCTATGATTTCTAAATGAAGGTATTATCATTATTATTACGTAGTACGACGGTACTTAAATGGCAGAATACAAACTTATTGCTAGTCCACTAAAATTGCCTGCATGTGTATACAACAACAGAAACTGTTGCTTTGCATGCAATCATATTCAACATTTGAAAACTGACGTGTGCATAGTATGTGTGATTGTTGTATTGTGTGTCACGGGCGGTTGACTGATGAAAATCGTTAGAGTGCTTTCCACATTTTTCTTATTGTTTTCAAATGCACAGTAGAAAGTAAATATTATTACACCAACATAACGTTAGAAACTTTTCAAACAATTCATTTTAAAATGTTTGACAATATTCCATTTAAAAACTGCTGATACCAGAGAAAAAGCTTTATTTTGGCTTCAGTGTAATATACAATTTAAAGGTATGTACAATTGAACTACTTCAGTGATCTTTAGAGGTCAAGCAGTCAACAGCCCTATAAATTTTTTTCCTATACTTGATTTTCCAATATCTGAACGTGACGATTTCTGTCATTTTACCCAGTCTCATACAAATCGAACCGAATGCACACAGCCGAGGTGGACCATGCCTTAATTGTCTTTTAACTCTCACGGGGCTAGGAGTTGCTACTGATTCTGAGTTGACAATTTTCTGATACTTATGTAACTTCCAATAAAATTGGGTATTTCTTCACAGACCCAATTGAAGATAAACTGAAACAAGGTATTTGCTTGCTTAGGGCAGCTTTTCTTGGAAAATATTATTTTGCAGATATGCATGAATGAAGAAGTCAGACTGTGGGAGGTGCAATAGAGTTACGAAGAGCTTGGTGAATATGATTTTGAAACTTGTATCATTCTCGACTCAGCACATCTCTCATTAAAAAGACAATTAAGAGAACGTTGCTATTTTGCAATATTTGATTGTTGGTGGGACATGTAGACGGAGGAGCAGTGCGAGTTACAAAGCAGACTGTGGATTGACTTCTGCGAAGTAGAAAAGAGTTTAGAAATGAAGTTGTAGAATGACGGGGAGAATGAGCGGAAGGAATCCGAAAATAATTTATGCACAATGAATAATAAAGTTCGCCTGTTATAGTTGCACAGGGAACTATCGAGGATTGTCTTTCGCATTAATATTTTCTAATGCACGCTCTCTTTTGCTGGAGAAATGCTCTTTAGAGCTTTCCTGGAAGTGGAATACATTACGAAAGACTAAACACATAATATCCAGCTAAGCTAACACTTCCCCGTATTTATTGTAGCGGCATGTAGAAAACAGCGTTACGTTATAAATACAAACTACGGGTTGCCTGTGCTGCACGGCTCCAGACTGGGTAAACGGGTTATTTTGTGAGTATATAGAATTTGTATGTAGTATTAGTATTAGTAGTGCGGAGTTAGTTAGAAATTACGGGTGTAATGAATTCAGGGAAAGGAGAATTAAGCGCGTTTGGACTGGGAGAGGTAGAGCTCGGGCTAAATGAGGGCCTCATGCAACTTGATGCATGCTGCTTGCAGATGGAAGGTAAATTCTCATGTTACCTGTTTGCTTCCTTCTTGGCTCGCTTCAAGTCTTATAATGACCTGGTGGGGTGTAATTTTTAAGTAATTATCCCTTATGAGTATTAGTAAGCCGTTTGAGTCTCCAGCAGTTTCTCTCGCATCGTACAATCATAAAATCCTACTGCTCCGTGGCACAACGTTCTCTGGAGAGATTCCAGAACTTAAAAGTATAGCACGCTTCTGCCCGGGTTATTATTTGTATACGCCAACACACGAAAGTAGCTTAGAAGGCATTTCCAGCCTTAATTCTCCTGTACTTACTCAATAACGTGTTGCTTCTGTTGTTTTGATTGTATTATTAAGCACTCAAGAAGGTTTGTACACAGCACACGAGTTGATTCTGCCCGTACACACCTAAACCTTTTCTTCACTTGTCTACCTTTGCCCAGCACAGGATCTTGTGTTCAGATTGTCGTCCAGATACTAATCAACCGTACACAGCTCCAGCCACTAATAGAACCATACGCTACACTCAATACTGACGAGAGTTGTGTTTTGATATAAAAGTTGTTGCAGCCAGAAACGCAAACTGTGGAGCCGTAGTTAATATTGGTTGGTGGATAAGGTTTCATTTCGTACAGTCATCACTACAGATACGTATGCTCGTGTTTTCATGTAAATGTATACTTCGAGCAGGGGAAAGGAAATTTTCTTTTTTGCTATGGAAAAATAATTTACTAAAGACTTTCTTATCTTGTAGTCACGACGTTTGGTTCGTGTCTTCTTTATATTCGGGTTGAATTACATGTAATAAAGCAATCTGAGGCTTGCGTAAAGTCATGTGTTGCCTCTTATACTCGGTCAGTTACGAGGAAACGCTAAGTACACACTATTTGTTTTTACAGCTGTGTACGTAAACGTTCCCTCATACACTCCCTGTACACTTAAACGAATATTAAAAACCCAGCATTTTTTGGGTCAAAATTGAAATTGCTTAGTATCATGCAACTTTTAAATTGTGCGAAAAATTGCTATGTGCAAGTAAAAGTTGCGTGTAAAATAAACTCACGAATCCTGATTCCATTTTTACAGCTACTGTTTGATCAAGTGAAAGGTTCTTGACCAATTTCTATTTTAAAATATTTCTCTACGACTAATATAGAACAATACATAGAAAGAGTGGAAATTCATACGAGTAAAGTGACATAAAAAATGGGAGATTTCATTTAGTGAAGGACTGTATAATTAAAGTAGTACACGGTTGGGTTTAGAGAGTACATAGATACATCGTTCAGATACATTCGTTTACTGCGTTTCTCCATTCACATGCAAAGAGATAAAAGTAAAAAATGTGGTGTGTGAAAAGAAAAGCAACAGTGAGTAGTCTATGAAAATATTATTGGACTATTACACACAGCTTGGTATGTGCAGAAAGGCCTGAGTAGCGTGCACTGCATCATTGCCTTGAGAAAGGCTGGCCGGAGTAAAAGAGTCAGCATTAAGCATGGACGAAACGATAAGTTACAGACATTACAAATGTACTTTGGCCATTAGACAACACACGTGTTGTTTTCTCTACTACAATCGCTGCTTACAATGATTTTCCCTATAGGCACTCACTGAGGCAGCATTAGGAAGTAGCGAGGGGAAGCAAAGTAAAAGGACAGGAAAGCAGAGCAAGTCTAACAATAAGTAAAGTGGCCACTAGCACTAAAGCAAGGAGAAGCCGAGCTGCACTTCCAATCAGTACACCTCACACACATCCATCAGTATGAATATAAAGTCATATATTTCATGTTCGGATACTTTATGGTTATGTATGGCATGATATTCAGCGAAAATAATTTTATCGGCGAGAGAGAACACACCCAAAAAATCCAACAGTTTTCATTTCATTTTGCGCCCACGTTACTTTATTTGTATTCCACAAAATATTCCACAGAACATGACCACTGCTGGACCTGCAAACGAAGCCTAACCGAAAACAACACGCATCATCGTACAAAACTGCATGTTCAACAACTATGCCTATGTACTACACACTCCATCGCTTCCAAATACCGAAAATCTACTTTTGGACACAACTCCTAACTACATACTACTCCAATCCAGTAGACTCCGTCTGACTCTAACAACGTTCTTCTGTTGTAAAAAGAATTTTGGCTACGGGGAGTGGACTGTGGAGTGTAGAGGCAGAGTACAGCACATGTTATTATCTTTAGAGAGAAAATGAATCTTGAAAAGCTGCTGATAAAAGGTGCAATTCCCATTTTCTCCCTGTTTCGTAGCAAGTAATCAATTGATTCAAAAATAATTTGTGTTTTACCTTTGCCTATACACGACTGGAAATAAATTGAAGGAAAGAAAATAGGAAAAACTGCTACTACTTTTCATTGAGCCACTACTACTGGTTGTATATTAATGTTCTCCACGAGCAAGTATTTTTATTGTTCTTTCTGTATGAAAATGAAGCAAAATTGACGGAAAAGTTCGTGAGAGGCTTTGTTTCTTGCTCTTTTGGGTTTGGGTCGTCGACTCGTCGTTGTTGAAGCGTTCCTTTCGTGCTCCGAATTTCTTGACGGTACATGGCAATAATGTTGTGGTGCACCTGATGTGATGTGATATAATGTTGATGTGATGTAAGGAGAACTGAAGCAAATGGTCCACGGACATGAAAGCCTTCTTCCTAATCATTCATCACAATCTGTGATCCACCCCGTCGAGTTCTATTCCAACTCACCCACCACAGACCCAACAACCACACCACTACATCCAATTGCATTCCAAAATCCATCCTCTCTCTCTTATAACCACCGAACTCCGTGTACTCCGCACCACGTCCTATAAAAGCCCCAACATACTCCACAGCCAACCTACAAGCAAAATACTCAGTATTTACATTCTACTACTAGCGAAACAGGAATACTACGCAACCATAAGAAGTAGACGGAAGAAACCTGGCGCTTTTATGTAGACACAGTAGACAGGTAGCTGCTGGTGAATACTTACACGTTGTAAGGGCACCGGGAGATAAGTTTGTCTGTGTACAGCTGAAGTTGTAGTGGTTGTGTGAGTCTGTAAGAGAAATGAAAATTGAAGGAGGTAAATAAATCTATAGCGTCTATTACATTGCATTGCTCCCTGTCCATGAAATGACGCATGATATTATACTTTTAGTTACTTACGGATACTTAAGCCAACTTAGCTTGAATTGCAAGCCATATTTCACCCGGGTACCTACCGCTCTCCTCGTCAGACTTCCACTGTGGTGTATAGTATTGATGAATCTTTGGGGATGAAGGGCCTTGAGCCACCGCTGGGTTCCTTGTACATATCAGAGAAAATGTTTCAAAAAATTAATTGTATCATTTGTTCAGTCTACTTATAGAAATATATTATGCACTAAACACACATTACGTATTTGTATAGCCGTGTGTGTGTTATATGAATCATGGTGGATTTCAGGAGCTACTGTCTGTCCGCACGTGCTATTAATAAAATATACGGCTTGCATTTATTTACTGCATTGATGCAGGGTTGTATAGCCAATAGTGGTAAAAAGTTGTTAAATGAATGTGTCTCTGAATGTTGAATGATGCGAGGAATAAATAGAAAGTCAGAAATAATGTAAAACACTATAATGGGGAAGTAATAGTAAATCTTTGGAGGATAAGGACATTTGGCGTGGCCTATCTGAGTAATTTCTGTGAAAACAATAATTTAAGTTTTATGGAACATAACGATAGATGTGGAAACTGATTTTTGGCCTGTGCAATTGCAAAGAGCAGAGTAACGGTACACACAAATAATATATCCCATAAATATATTTGATAATATTCCACATAAGTATTTAGGCATATAGATTGAAGGCCCACTGAGTTTTGTATCCACCAATTTGGGTATTAAATGAGAGAAGTGGCTGGTGCACGGGAGAGTGTAGCAGAGCCGGTGAAGTGGGTTATATTGTACGTAAGTTGGTTTTGGTAGTAGTGGCGGAGTAGTGGCGGAGTAGTAGCTGGTAATCTGTAGTGCAAGACAAAGACTAATATTGGAAATAAATTGGGCCGTTTGGGGAGGCAGTAGTAGAGAAACTCATGATAAATGGGTGTACTTTTCCAGTTTTCCTAATGTAATCGTATCGCTCGTTGCCTGCATGTTATGTGTGTACGTTTAGTTCTACACCGCCACTATTTGTAGATCCTTTGCTTGGCAGAAGCTGCAGATATATTTATGTTGTATGTACAGGCAAGTCAAGCTGTATGTGCGTACTTAGAAGTCTACCTAATAGTCATACCAAATGAAATGTTCACTTCCAGCTCAACTTCTTCAGAGCAGGTTATATTACACTCCCACCATTCAATACAACTTCCACCACTGCCACAGCTATGTGTTGACTTGACTCGCAACTGCTACCGTGTGTAGAACTACTACTTTTATGTACATTACGTAAGTATCAATAAAACTCTTGCTAAATTGATTTTATTTTAAATGTGAGAAATGATGTAAAGTGACATGCACTTTAATTTAGTGCATCCCTCTCTTCCATTAAACAAGCCCATTCATAGATTCATGTACAAATGCACCATAGCAAATACCCACATTATATTCCCATATCGCTTCTTCGGCTGCAAGGCTTCATAGGGGAACTTGTAGCGTCATGCACAGGAGAAATGTAGCAGCTAAGATGCAATCCACATTTTACATAACCTAATATAATATTTATATTCATAATAATAGCTTTTATAGAAACTATTAGGAGTGTAGGGCTCGGTGTGGCACAACAGACGTAAATGGATGTTATAAGCTTCTTTTCCATGCTGGAGATATAATTTTAGTATGAGCATAAACTGTAACTTCATCCGGGATGTTACTGTGATCTCTCTCAGGAGTTTCAATTCGTAATATTAATGCTGTTAGCATTTGGTGTAGCATGACGAGTGTTCTATTGGTGTAAAATAAAATGCAGAGGCATATATAGTGACTTGATGAAGAAGGATTGGACATTACATTGTAGTTTAGTACAGTCATTTATTTTATTCGTGGAGAGAAACCGAAGAAAAATATTTGAGTTTCGTAGTTGCCCATCGGGGATGATGATTGTTCGTGTATAAATTCACATGGCACTCACTCCATCGACATTTGAATTTTTAACGTTCATTTTAGTTTGCTGTATGGGTGTGCTGTTCAGCGCTGGGCGTTTGTTCTGAATTCTTTCGTTGGTGCAGTGGCAGGAGAAGTCAGTTTGGAGGAAACCTTTGACTTTGACGTAAGAAGACAAGAGATAGTCTAACAAGAAATCTGGCTGCATCTCTCTCATGAGTCAGCAATTTATTTTGCGAAACGAGGAGCATACCAAGTACTTAGCGACAATGTTGAATGGAGGAGACCGTGGCTCACATGGAGAGAGTGAGCTTTATAATGTTATGAGACTGACTGGGACTATCTATTGCATTGTGATGTCGTGTGCCTGTGTGTGAAAGTTATACGGAAAAGATACGGGTGATGCATTCCATGTACATAGATCATCTTTGTAAAATATATCCGGGAGTTCGGCACATGACTTTATAAGGTTACAATTCCGATATGTCAACTCTAGTCCTGTCCCATGTATTTAGTGTCGATGTGAAGTCGTCGAGTAGCTCAACTTAAGGCAAGCAAGAAGAAACATTTATATTCTGCCACTACCCGAGAGTCGTCTGCTTTCAAATACCACGGCAAAGCTTTAAAGCGGCTACAGAGATATAGCAGCCTTTCCTCCCTTTCTTACTCCCCTCCCTCGTCCGCTCCAGTCTTTTTCACAAAATATAATCACAACTGCCGTATCAAAGAATTTGCATTCAATTCCCCTATCTCTCTCCAGTTCACTTTACAACGACCCACTCTTCCTTGCGAGGAGCATGCAATGGAATGGCTGCAAATAAATTGCCGATGATATAATGGCTCGGGTGTCATGATATTTTCTCTGTAATTCAGACAAGCCGATGGCATTAATATATTTCCACTAGTCCCCCTTCAAATGTCATTTTCTAGGCTTCGTCGTCTGTTTTCCCAAGCTTTTCGTAACACACACAATTTCCCTAGCACATTTTAGTCCTGTAAAATATTCTCTACTACTCTGCACATTTTAAACAAATATTTGGAAGCTGCAAGTAAATAAAGCAATCAGAACAATTCCTGTCATTGTAAACTGGTAATGAGTGAGGTAGGTGGTGGAAAATGTATTTCGTACATAATGAAGTGATTATAAGAAGAGAATTAGGGCGATGAAAGGGCATTTAACACTTTAGTGCATGTAAGGTTGGAGAAACGATTCGTGAGAAATTTTTCATTGGGATGATTGGATCAATGGACAAAGTGAGTTGTTGAGTCAATTTGTTGTCTACTTACCTACAATTAATTATTGCTCAGTTGTTTTGCAACAAAACGTAGTACAACAAGAATGAGGATGAGAGAACGGACAGTGTGTGCAAGTACAGATACGCGTAGTGTGATGGTGGACTCGTATAATTTGAGTTTTAGAAATAGCGTGGGAATTTGAGGGATGTTACGCTACTTGGTCTGGTTGTATAAATATACTTAAAACGGTTACATATATGAATGTTAATAAATGCTGAATATAAACTGGTATAGGGTAGATAGAACTGAATGGGATTTGTAAAAGTGTGTAGTTAGACCTAAATAGTTCAGCAGAATATTGTGACTACATCAAAACACAATAGTAGCTTTATATATTCTGTCCTTCATAACTTATTTGTTTGTGTACAATATAGCTTTACTTTACACTTTTTATACAATCCTTATAGAATATCAATGTACGCAGAAGTTTCGTTCTTATGCTTGTACTTACTAGTTGTACTCCGTACTATGCATTTAGGTGTTGCACGATATTAGACACACAATAATACTACATTGTGAGAAAATGTGCCATGTTACACAAGGAAAGAAAAAGAATTACAAAATGATACTGCAACTATAAAAATTGCGCCTTACACCTTTTATAAGTACACTGTACACAAAGACTTAAAGTATTATGTCTCTGCGAGTAAAATCGTAACATGGAAACCTAAATATTATGCCGAAGTATATCGTACCATTTAACTGTTTTTAGATGATTGTAAGCTGTTTGATGATATTTATTGATTGGATGTGTTAACTGATATGTATTGCAATATTTACAGCTTATGATTGAGAGCATTAAGATTTATGCTTCCTTTGGAAATTTCAAAGTCAGAACTATGATGTCATTTTTTAGGTTGCGTGTGAATAAGGTAGCGGATTGTGAAAAAGTTGGTTATAGTTGCATGAGTGGATGAATGGAGAATTGTTGAGATGAGTTAGAAGTTGTATGGCTATTGTGGGTTTATGTGTTTTGTCTACAAGAACTGGAAGTGTCACAAATAATGGAAAAGAGAAAGGACAGAGCTGGAGATTGAGAACAACACGCTGCATGCAACAGATGGCAAATTTAATTATTTATCCTTTCAATTCTATTATGACTATGACATCTGGACCATCCAAGTATCGTGGACACTTGGTGCCATTCCCTACAATATACAATTATACACGTACGAGCCATGCAAGAATATTTTCCCTGTCTAGACATCTCTCTCTCGGAATTAAATGAAATTCCCTTACTGCGAGTTTAGCACAAGTATCACTTTCTCCTCATACAGATTTCGTTGTGTGTAGGTCACACTCAACACCTTTATCCTCAATTCACTCCTAAATATAACTCCAGCCACCCAAATGTTTTCGTCCAGCACTACCACGTCATCGTCATCCTAGCTATAGATTTTGCTGTAACTTTGCCTTGTTTGGAAATATTTCATAGATATTTCTTTCTGCCACTTTTTGTATTGCAAAACATTATAAACATTCTTGTGAGCTGCCCTGCATCTATTTCCCGTTTGTTTCTTTATTTGATTTTCTCATCTTGCCAGCTCTTTCACAATTTTTAATTTCTTTCACCGTTGTTTCCCTACTTATTATTATTAATTCTGCAGACATGCCATAAATGAAATACCTAACAAACGAATACTTTAGCTACGACATTATAACCATTTACTTTCTTTTGTAATTTTGACAAGAGCGACTGTCGTCACCCTGCTTTTGTTTTTATTGCATATAAATAGTAGAAGGTTATACTACAGTATTAATACAGAAATAGGACTCTGGCTCATAGGCAGTAATAGCATTAATAATATTACCTACATGTCTAATGTGTATAGATATATCTGCAGTTTGTATTGCACAGAATTATGTAGAAGGTGCGGGTATTAAGTTTTCCGTGTGGTGTCATATGCAACACTTTCTATTCGCTAATTTATTTTACTTTGCATTGTGTCCTGCCCTCTGTACAAATTGTTATTTGAGAAAACTTAATATTATGCTCTATTAAATATGTTACGTGAGTAGTTACCCTTTAATGTGAGTGTCACATATGGCACACAACACACACAGAGAGAGATTTCATATTTGCCTTGAAGCAGCGGCCAAGTGCTCACAGGCAGACAAAGACAGGACCCTTCTCGTAATAATAATACGCTGTAGCTACTTAGGCGTAATAGGATGTGTGGCAGTTGTATCTGTTACACGTGTATTCGATGCTTGTTCAATCCACTCAATAAACCAGGACTAGATTTGCGTGGAATATTTATGCCTCTCTGGAAGAGCAGATCTCATCACATCATCCCATCAGTCGCAGCACCCTGATCACTCCAGGCAGCAGGAAGCGTTTGAGGCGACACATGAATATTGTATGTTGTAATACCTCGGAGCAAGGACGACGTGAGTTTTAGTTTTAGCGGATTGTGGTGGTTATAGAAGAGCGGGAGGAGTGAGAAAGAGGGAAGGATCATCTCAGCTTATGCGTAATTCACGCATTGTTGTTTTCACAGGACGTGTGTGTGTTTTCTGTCGCAGCGCTTGAGTGCTAATAAATATGCACGAGGAAGGTCCTCCTGAGCTACTTTCCAAATGGGTTTACCAAATTAAACCTGCCAAGCTCCCGCTTTCTCCAACTCGTATATGGCTTGCTCCTCTCGGCACCGACACTTCACCACCTTTTTATTTTAATTCTCTTTTCATGTCTTCTGAAACAAAATGCTGGCGGATCGCCCTTTTCTCTAATCAACTTAATCAATACTTTGCAATACTTAATCAATACTTAATCAATACCTAATCCTAATTCTTTGTACGTGCAGAGGAATGTGAATAATTGAATGGGTGCTACACTGCACCAGACTAGACGAGCATGATTGTTGATGAAGATCATTATTTTGTTATGTGCGGTGGAATTGCGGATGATTGATATTCATGACGCAGAATAACAACTGCGAGGAAATAATTGATGGTGATTGGTTATTGCCAGCAACATAATCTTTGTTTTATTCGGGTGGAAATGAAACAGGTAAAGAATGAATGACAATCAAAAGATAATAATTACACGTAGCACAACACAACAGTTTTTGGTTCACACATATTTATTTTCCACCACGCGCCTCCACAATATGGCAGGTTTATTTTACGAAAATAATGCATAGCTTACAAAAGGCTTTTGAACAAACAGGGTTTGCGGTTAAAAACTTATTATGATACATTCTACACTTTACTCAAATCAACAGTGACTACAAATCCTAACAATCATTCGACTAGTAATAACAACGAAACCGATTTACACAAATTCTCAACAAATGTAAACATTTTACAGCTCTAAATTCATCGATATCGTTCGTCTACATCAATTTTTCATATTAATCAAAGAAAGTAGAAAACTCACAATCGGTAAACCTTTCTGTTTAAGAAAGGAACGAATTTTTTTAATGAGACAAAAAGACGCGGACCAATGAAATAATTAATTAAGCACAAGCTACTTGTACATTGACGACTTAGTATTAGTAAGTACACAGGTAAGATTAAAATACACACGAATAAATAAGTTGAATGCAAGTCGACTACTAAACGTTTTTAGTAAACACACGACATGAAATCACATTCTAAGACATTGCGTGACGAATATAGAGATAGATAAGTTATGGTTAGAGAGTAGTAGTAATAGAGTTACATAGGCAGGTATACAATTTCAAAGCCTCAGCAGCTGTAACAAAATCTCATGCATGAATACTTTTTAGGTACATTGAATGAATTGAACGTTCACACGTTGTTAGTCAAATCATACTTACACAAACAATTCTTCTGTGACAGTAGCAATAATTATTACCGTAGTGTAACTTATAGTATGTACTTCCGAAGAGAGACTCGCACCGTTTTTCTTAGTCGACACTTTCAATTTTGATTCTTATTCATTCGTGAATTAGTTTTGAGTCATTTAAGTGTGTTAATAAAGCTACGGTGCTTTTACAATCATAATAATAAGAGCGTCTCATCTCCAGTAAAATATTCTTTGCGAAATGATATAAAAATGCAGATTTTACACTTAAGACAATTATTTACTTAGGGTTTATAGCTTAGGAGGTTGGTTGTGTTGTGACTTTGGGTTGCATATCGACCATGGTAAAATTTGAAGTGACAATGAATTGAATCATTTCGTTTAATAAGGTTAAGGTTGTGGTTGGTTGGCTGCGTTTTTGTTGGGTTTTGTGTATGTTAGTTACAAGTATGACGCTCTCTCTCATTTATTCAGTGCGTGTTAATTGTAAATACATATAGGTACGTACATATAACTTACCAACTAGTCTCGTACTGTTTTTACATATATAGATTTCCTAAATGTATAATATATCGTAGCTCACTTAACAATAACTTACGCTTTTCTGTTTTGCTGTAATGTACACAAACAACTAAAGACACTTTGTGCACTACTAAAAATGAGATCTTTTCGAGTAAATGGATTGAGAATCAACGAAAGTTTGAACTCATTGGGATGAGTGTAGGAATACAAAATTATAATTACGTACTAAAGTAATGCTACGGACGTATGGAACACGAAACGGAATGGAACAACAAAAATATTTGAATTTGTTTGAATAAAATGGCGACGAGAATTCGACAACAATTATCTACACAGGTAAATACATACAGGTTAATAATGCACAGTCAATTTAAGTACATGACAAGAGTACAGATACAGTACACAGCTACACGTGAGGGTAGAAGGTAGTTTACATCGTAATATGTAAATGCTGTATGTTATTCATAATTGTATCCGCTTAGCTTAATTTACTATTAACAATTTTCAGATCTACTTGCTACGAATAATATTTTATTATAATATTAGTCTCCATTGATTCCTATGTAGTAAGAGCCACACTGGATTAAAATTTCCTTCTTTAAATTCATACCTCACCAGTTGTTACCAGATTGTTTGCTTATGCGAATCATAAATCATTCCGTGTTTTGGGACACAAGGACTATTTTGTCAAATGGAAAGTGTGTATGGATTGCTCCAACTTTCCTGTAAGTAGATTGTGTAGTAATATAGTTTTTACGTATATATTTCAATATCATTAATAATATCATTAATATTGTTGGGCTAATTATTACGTTAATTGTTTAATGTGTTATTCTGTATGTTTCATTTCATAGGCTAAAATCACATCAGTATCATCCATCAATAAATACACTTGACGGTTTCGTTCGATTCGAATGTTTTTTAAAATTTGTGTTCCTCTCTTCTTTGTCTAACAATATGTGTCTAACAAGTTATAAGTTGCGGACTAACTTTAAGAATATATAGAATTATAATAATTTCTACTTTGTGTTCTTCCTTCCTGTTTCGGAATGCTTTTACGCTCATGTAATGTCCGAATTGGAATTTTTGGTACATAAAAATCTTATCCATCTTTAAATTAATTTACGTATCTGAACTTTGTATGAAATAATTCCTCGTAGTTAGCCTTTCTCTACAAAACTATGGAAAAGCACGTGATGATAGTGACAGTGTAGAATAATGATGACGGTGACGTTATTTCATATCATTAATACACACGGGGAGGACACCACAGGACGACACGACGGCACTTGCACAGAATAAACATTCTTTTACGAAGAATAAGAGTAAAGCGCTATAAATACTTGGATGATTGGTAAAGAAGTAAATGTGTGTGGAGAGAGAGATGAGTGACTAGTCGTGGAAGGGATCTACGTGAAACAAGTGAAAGTGAATTGAACTCTTTACTTAAGTTACTTGCATACATTATTTTTGATTTGATGTTGAAAGAGCCTAAAGCGGCTTACGGGTACAAGTACAAGAATGGAAATAGAAGGGATGTGTGGACGACTGTGTGTTGTGTGAGTGTCTGTGGAGTGGACATGCAAATGTATTTACAGATCGGATTTGGAATAGAAAACTCCTGCCGAGGATTACACGTGTACACATGTCGTTTTAACATCAATATATACGAATACTCTATGTGTGTAGTAAATAGGTCCCTATATTACTCCTATTATAGTATCTCCTATACATTATCTATATATTATCTCCTATTATATCTAGTACAGTAGTAAGTATGTAGGATGTAGCATCCAACTACATTAGTACCTACTCTATGATTCAGAAGCACATTTGTTAGTTGTTTAAGTTGAGGGTTTCCTTTACCCTCTCTCCCAAGTCCCAACCTAAGTTTGTAATTGTATTTATTTTGTTGATGTACGTCGCTTGTGTAGGTCTGCGTGTTGTGCACACAGTACAATACACTTCGCAGAACTTATAGCTAGAGTTAAGTAATATATAATATGGATGTATAGTATATAATATATTTGTATGTAGTATATGTATCTATAAACTAAAATATATAGTAATGTACTCATTAAACTAGATAATAACACTTTATACGTGTAAATCCTTTCCCACTTCACATAACTTTCGACTACAGTACACATATAGATTTATATAGGAATAACTTATCGTACAATATCATCCTACTCTACTCATTACTACAAGTATTGTATTACATTTTATATTCAATATTCTCTTAGATTACGTTTCTTTCCGCCATCCTCTCTATGGAAATATTGCTTTTTTATTGCTGTGTCGTACTTTGTGATTTTTTCGTTGCACGAGTAATTGGATTAGTTAGGTTGCGTTTTAGCATTTATTCTACCAAACTTCGTCAACCAAAACTTGGAATTCAATTAAGCACACGATTCGATTGGATTACAAGGGTCTGGAGGAAGAAAGGGAGCAGTGCTTACATAATTACAGTGTAAATAGGAAAACATTTATTAATAAAACCAACATTCGATTACCCGTATTGAGACAGTTCGTGAATTTATATAAGATCTGACACATGTTTGTAATAAATGAAATTGTAGCTCGTGCTGCTGTAAATGAGAAGAAATGAAAAGTTTCACAAGCTGCGGGAATGGGAAGCAAAGCGACGACGACCTTGGAAGAGAATTTATATAATTTTTGAAAGCGTTTTTTCGATGTTTGGAATGTTTTTATTGCTGTTGCATTGAATACACAATTTTGCTAAGTCAGTGCGAAGTAATTATTGCTCTGCGTTAGAATATTTGTGAAAAGTAAAGGTAGCACTAATTGTGCATGCGCCTTATATTTATTTTTATTCTACTCAGTAAAGTTATTTATTGCTTATGCTTTCGCTAGAAGTCTACTAAGTCTGGGCTTTTGCATAGAACACAGTTGACTTCGTTATATCATCATCATCATCATCATCTCGTTAAGTACGGAATATTAGAGTTGAGTACGACGATCCGTTACACTAAGAGAAGAAATGCGATACTTTTGCAGAGTTGTTTTTATTGCTTTGCTTGCTTGCGTTGTATTTGAGGTTGAAGGTTGTTTGATTGGATGGATGAGTTTTTAAGTACTTAAGTAAGTGGTTTAGTGATACTTACATAATGGCAACGACGGCTCTTTACCTTTTTTATTGCTCTTCCAATCGATTTTTCCATTTTGTCAGTGGAATAATCAGAGTTGGTCCTATACGAGACCACACTACTCATGTCTACGCTCTATAATTTAACCTAGCAGTAAACTCAGACGATATTATAATTATGACCATTTACTGTCCCGAAGACTGCAGTTAATTTAAGTAAATATTTACCAATCTTTGTCATTTAATGCATTCCTACTTAGCTATAGCACAAACTCGTCTTTTATAATGTGAACGAATCTGTGTTAAATATAAATGTTTGCTTGTACAAGCAGTTTTAGTGTCTGTAATGTTATAGCAACGGTTCTCTAGCTATCACTTTCATTTCTCAAGTGTAGCAGAGTGCGTAGCCGAATTTATTAGAAATGTATTTGTAAATAGTAATCGTGAATTGTTGTTTCCCAACTGGAAATGGAGCATTATTCACATAACATCAACTAGTCAGATAGACTCTCACTCGACTCGTCCAGACTTGCCAAATTAATAAATATTTTAAACACAATCCTCATACAAACGGACTTGGCTATTCAAGTAGCACCATATGGCCACAGTTGTACATTTATAATTATTCCATGTAATTAATTTCCTCCCTTGTCCGGCACATGCAACACAAACAACCAACGTGATCGCTGTCGCTATCTCTTTGCATTTCTGTTCAGAGTAGTAATGCATTATTGGAGAAAACGATAACTGAACGAGTTAGTCCTGTTGTCTTTACGGTATTCAGCCCAAACCTACTTTATTATTGCTGACGAATATTTTTGGGAAACGGAAGAGGATTGGCTGTATACGGGAAAATACTTTTCATAATTCCCTTTAAGCACAATCCGTACCTTCACGTTCTCACCTATACACTGCATAGATTCAAGTTTTTCACAGCGAGATTGCCTTCACCCAAATATTCAATTTATGTACAAATAAATGGGCTCCAACGCTCGTCGCATGGAATGGAAGTTCTTTATTATTCTTTGTCTTTTAAAAATAGAGTCATTTATTTTTTCCTTAATTAATTCATCTCCTACTCTACCTAACAATCCTTACCCATCTTTTAATTACATTAATTCTGAATATATATTGCTTTGTGGTATTGCTTTATTTTTCGCAAGACAGTATTTACACATAGACACACATAGTAGAATTAATGCACATACGCTCTCAAAATTCATTCGGTTAGCATTCATCCAAAAAATATAGTCATTTTGATAAGAGAAAATGAAACTGGGTCAAAATGAAACAAGTTTCCTATCTAAATTAATTGGTAATGATACAATCCAGAGCTAGATGACTGAAATGGTCTGAAATGATTAAAAACAGCGGTCGATGAGATGATTTAAAGATTTAGAGTGCCGGGAGTAGAAAATATTAAACAAAGCGAGATTAATTTGGAAGAATGAAAGTAAAAGGGTCATAGAGCACAGCGGAAGGCAACAGACGGACTTGGGGCAGTGGATTAGGCTGGAATAAAAGGGAGATGAGTAGGGTAGATAGGAAGAGGAGTTCAGGAGAAATACATGAAAATATTATTGTTCTGCAATGAATTAAACCATTAAATGTGTATTGTATGACTTTGTTATAAATTGGAGGTGTGGCTGTTTGCTTCTGTTGTTTTGTGGTGTGCTCTGTGGGTGAGTTCTAAATGCAGCACTATAAGGCCACTGCCACAGACCAACAGACAAAAGGGAACGGTGAATTCTAAATCGTTTCTTGTCCATGATTAGATTTAAATTAACTAGTTCTGCTGATACTGGTGGCTGTAGTGGCAGGAGCAGTGCGGAGATACGAGGAAGGTGAAGCAGGAATTTACAATATTTCTTGTGTGTCTGAATAATGGATATCTGACTCACACTGCTCATTTGCTCCGCTTTCATACACTTTCTCCGCATGCTGCCTTTGTAAAATAAATGAGATAAATGCATTAGCAACTCCAATATCATCCTGCCTTGTGTCAAGTCAGTGCAATTTGGCTCTTAAGGCAAGCAACAGCTCTAAAATACTAATAGCTATATAATATCGCTAACTGTCATTCCAGCCATCCTTTTCTTTGTCTTATGTACAGTGTAGATTTGAGATCAGTAGAAAGCTGTTCAGATGAGTCAAAATCACTGCGTGATAATTGTACAAATCAAAAATATCTACATACCATAAGTACACTATAATAATCATACTATACATATCTTGTGTACATCATAATTAATAACCTTACATTGGAAACACTATTCCAGATAGAAATTAATGTTTCCCCACTCTTTGAGTTTATTTACCATAATTAAAAAAACTTTCATTCTGACTAAAGTATATAGAGAAGGATGCTGAATATTGGTGGGACATATTGACGTGGATGATAATGAGAAGGTGAATGAGAGATTATTTGCACGTGTTATTGAAAGGGTATATTGTACAGAGTCAGACGCAGAGCATTTGTGTGTCATGTCGTGGAGAGACAGAGGGACCACAGGAATGCAGTGGAATGACTTGACTAGAGAGTCCACTCGTAGCAATTTTCTGGAGCTTTGAATCTGTCTTGTTAATGTCACATCAGAGTCACAGAGTAATGTACACAGAAAAGAGACAGTCGTCGTGTAGTGCAGTGCTGTCTCTGCAAACTCAACTGCAAGAGTCTAGCGTGGAGCAATACACATTTGGAAATCAAAAGGGTTAGGCTTTGGGAGCAGCTAGTTTTGCATGGAGGTTTGCATATAATAATCCATGGCAATAAATTAACTTTAAACACATTAAAGAGAAAGGTGCACGGAATGAGAAAGAGCACTAACGCTAATGGAAAAACACGACTCTTCCACATTAACTGCTACAATGCGCATTAAACAAATATTTGCTTTCATTTCCACCAATACCTCACCAAAAATTAACGATTCTTTTAACATTGGAGTTGACCTGCTTTAAAGTACAATTCCAAACGATGTCCCTCCTTCGATTCTTTTAACTAGTACAGCAGCAACATCCTCAAGCCGAAATACTAAATATGCAGCTGAACTCGCAAGGAGCACTCAAGCCTGTATTTATTTAAAGAGCAGACGTATAATTATAAAATTACTGACACAACTTGCCAATATTTTACACGAAGGCGACAACGTTTCCTCTCGATTTATTATTAATTGACTGCCTGAAAGGAAATTACGTTGTTGTAAAGAGAATTTAAATTATTTTCTGTGTTTGCAAGCTACTTTCTGCGTATTTTGTTTGTCCTTCCATACTGGGATGTTCTAAATCCACACACGTACTCGCTTCAAGTGATAATGAATGAACTCCTTCCTCCAACGACTTATGGCGACTACAACACCCCCGTGTAAAACACCGAAAGAGAAGACCCTGCTTGCTGCCACTGAATTGCATCCACGCAGAGAGTAACCCTGTGTTAGCGGTTATTGGCTGATGCAAAGCTCCCAATGTTTCTTTTACGTAACATGATTAAGGCAGACCTGAATGGAATATTCGCTTCTTTAATTTGCCAGCCTGGTTAAGCAAGCCTGTTGGATTTGGATTTGTATTTCATCCACTTTGCTTTGGTTTACTTTTAGCCTTTGCTGGTATTACGATACATCTGACGGTGATGATGCGATGATGCAAGGCATTGCCACTTACCACATCGTAATTTTAAGCAACACTGTCTCCCTCATAAAATAAACTGGCACAATTATTTCCCATCGTTAAAACTCACTCAACAGTTGAGTTAATTTTAAATGAGTGAAGTGAAACACACACGACTCTCTACGACGCAAACGGACTCGTGTTGTTTGGCTCTTCTATTATTCCACTATCCCACTCCACGCGTTGTCCCTGCAGGAAAGGCAGAAATGGAATTCCTAACACGGAAAAGAGCCAGGCCGTAATTCATGCAGCTCACCTCACATGTCCCAAAGTCCCACTACCAATAGTAAATACATCTCTGTCTTTAAATCGTACAGGAGAATTTCAATTGAGTTGCTTGCATGGTTCTCCCTATGATTTACACACAAGGCTCTTTGTTTGTTGACTATTGTTTCACTCCGCTCGTTCTTCGGCTTCTCCGTCCAAGGCTGGTTGCGTTATAATAGTAATAATGTAACCATTCCCCTACAATCACATACAGAAGTACAAACACACAGTTCTATTTGTGTACACACAAATATTGGTTTCCAGCATTGTGTGGTGTGGAGCTGTGAGTTCTGCAGCCTAGACTGTGCCCAGACTATTTACTATTGTTTTACGGCAGTGTTGATGTGCACGACTAGACGACCACCGCCACCAGGATGCAGCTTTTGCTGTGTGACATCCATGAGTTGACTCCCGGGTTTGCTATAGCTATGGCTACAGCTAACCTTATATAGAGCAGTGTCCGTCGGTTTTGCTTTGGCATCAACTTGTGGGCTAATATCCTCGTAAATTAATTTCTCTCTTGGCCATTTCTCAAGCTGGCGAGGTTTTAATACGTAGCATGCCATGCTTGGGATGTGCTCTTTAGTTAATATTAGGCTTTGAGACGTCAGCCCAGCTACATTAATAAATCACTGGAAAAACACTATGCAGACGACGCAGCAATAGCGACAAACCAACTTCTATTTAGTCGTAGGTAGACCAAGCCACGCTGCAGCACCCACCGTGCATAGCTGTACTGCCGTGGCAGTCCTTCTCGTCGCCCACCCTCCCTGTGTACTACAGATAGAAATGGCACACACAGGACTCCCATTCGAATTCTGTGCAGGGCTTAGGACTCCTCCACATGCATTCTGCATACCTACAACGTTCTGACAAACGCTTTCCCTATTTCACATCACTTCTATCTGCCTGCCTCGTGTGACGACTTGAAATATTGTTTCTGTAGCAATTCTACATGCCTCAAATCCAAATTGTAAGTAGAGTACCTACATCGCTCGTAATTACCTACATTCAATTCATACACTTCTTCCTTGCTCCCTTTGCATTTCCCAATCACACATATCCACACACAAAACACCCAAATGCTCAAATGTTCCTAAATGGGCTATACGTGTAAGAACAATGTCACAATATCGCTTTAGTCGCACAGGCAGCCAAAACGAAAGCCGATAGACTGGTGTTGTAAGCAGAGTCAAGTAGTGGGTAATATTTTAGCCGGTTATTATGTGTTGTATGTACTTTGGGAGAGAAGACGATGACGACAGTATAAACGAACAATAATAATGTGAGACTGCATTGAAACAGGAGTGGTATATGGAAATCCGAACGTGGAATTTGCATAAATTGAATAGAGCTCTGAATTATTTGAATAAATGATTAGTGTGTTACTCGACAGACTGTGACATGACAAAATCACTACGCGTTTCAAAGGCTCCGTGTAGTAATGCCATCCTTACTTAATAATACTGCTATGGAATGCTTGTAATTAATTAATTCATTAATTGTGTCTTAAGGCAATATACATTATACAATATAATATTTGTTTTACAATATCAAGTTTCACAGACACTCATACGTAATACAATTTATTATATTACGCTACATTTGTTCACAAGTGAAATCCATTTGTTCACAGATAATTTTAATGGCTTTTAGTAAGCAGAAAGAGAGAAAGAGAAAGTGCGAGAGACAATACAGAGAGGAGATGAGCATCATGTGCTCCGGATTCATACAACAAGCAAATAGATAGAGACACAGACATTTTATTACACGTACACACACAAAGAGGGATATAGAGAAAGAAATGGAGAATATTCTGGAAAAAGTTGCAAAAATGTTTGACTTAGTTGCAATTACACTGTACATGAGTCACTCTTTGGTAGATTGCAGTGAAGCCCCGACAATTGAAGTTTGCCGAGCCACAATTAATCGTAACATACAATAATACCCGTAGTAATAAGTACAAGACGATTTGAATTTGTCTCGTTTACTTTGAACTAACTACAATAAGACTTAACTATTATTAGTAATACGTAGAGACTAGGCATTACGAGACAAGTTATGTTAAAAAGTTATAGTCTTTTGCACATGCTCCCACCTAGGGTTCCTTCTAGAGGTGGCCTGGGTTAATTATACATTAAGATCCTCGAAAATCCCTCCCTTTGAATGCAAAACCGCCTCGCAACAATTTTTTTGTATTTTTTCATTTTAGGGAAAACATTTGCATTCAGCCTATTTTCTATGTACATGTTTTGACAATCAAGGGATAATGCATTCCAAGGGTTTTTCTCAAGGTTCTTATATTCTAAACGAAAAAAAACAAGTGATTACACAAAACTTGCACAAAGACAACAAAGTGACAAGACGATGACTAGACACATCTCTAGTACTTACATAGTGTATAGAGTATATATAATAGTTGGGAGGAAATATGATTTTAGGTGGAAGGAGAAGGTGTACGCTACTGATTAGTAGAAAGTGAGTGAAAGTTATTTAGAGAAAGCGTCGAAGAAGATGATAGTGCACATGAGAGGACGGCTTAAAAAGAAAGTTGCAAGTCTCTCAGGGCAGAAAGGGAAAGTGAAAGAGAAAATTCCAAAGAAGAGGCAGGGCTCGCGATCGGCAGAGATAGAACAGAGTTTGAGAGAAAAGAGAGAAAGAGTGGGAAAGAAAGAGTGGTAGGAGGACTAGAAGTAGTAGAGGTGTAAGAAGAAGAAGGTAGAGAAAGTAGAAAAGTGACAGACGATGCAGAAATAGAAAGTGAAGAGAGAAGAAGAAGGGCAGCGGTTGAAGGTGAGGAAGAAGTGCTGCTGTTTGACAGAACAGATGAGAAAGACAATAGAAAGAGTTGTTAGCGAAAGAGAGATGTAGTAGAGTGAGGTGGAAAAGAGAAATGCCGTCGGCCCACAATAACTACATAGGAAAGAGATAGAGAACAGTTCAGTAGTCGAGAAACAGACGAGATAGGACAGTTACGACAGAAAAGATTTTCAAGATACACAAAACGATTTTTACCATACCACAGACGAAGAGAGTAGAGAGGTTTAGAAAGAGAAATCTACAAGAGTTCAGTTATTTCCCTTGGTTTTGCTAAAGTAATTTCCGATTTGGAAAACACACACGTGGACATGAGTACAAACATGTAAAGCATTTGTTTTGACAGAGCACAAGAGGTAATTTGCTACAGACATATTTCTACTGACAAACACAGAGACGAAGAAAGAGTGGAAAGATTGTTTGAAGTTATAGAGACACATGCGAAGTGGCATTATTGCACGTGGGCATTAAGAAAGAAGTTTATTAGTAAGGAAGGCTTTGGATTTTCTTAACTTGTGGATTATTTTATTAGTAGACAGACGACGTGAATGAGTTTGTGTAGCTAGCAGCTCATAATGACTGTTAACCATTTCCGTCATCACCTCGTTTGTTCCATTGGAATGTTTATGAAGTAGGGTCGTAGTAGTTAAGGTCGTCAATCAAAGTCAGATCAACCCCCCAAAACTTTTACCAGCCGAATCTCCAACTCTTATACCATTCTTGCAAACATTCAAAGTTCGCATGCACTAGAAATATTTAAACATTTAAACAGCGAATTTAAAATCTTAGATTTGGTTCGGATGACATGACTTGATTACACGGACTCTTAACAAATACGTCTTTCTTTTCTTACTTATTTACATGCTACCCTATAGAAGTAATTATTAAGTACACATTAGGCTACGCTAATTTTTAAGTGTATAATATAGTAAGTGCAGCATTTGTAGCACTGTTATTGCTTAGGTTATGTACAATTCAAAAATAAGGCAATGCAATGCATCATCAACTTGAAGTTTCTAATTATTATTATTTTTATATAGTCAAGTAGTATTGCTCTTAGAATTAGTATTGCTCTGGCGAATAAAGCCGCTGAGCTCGTAAAGAGTTCTCAGAACGACCGTGTAATATTATTGCATTTTATACTTTGTAGATTAGTTAATATATTTATAGACTCTGCTAGTTATAGTTCCTCCAGTACAAATAAGACAAGTCAGAGCCAGTGAGAGTGACTAGTAGAGAAAGGACGTATGTACAGTGGTTCATTTATTTTTATGTGCAGGGTTAAGTATTTTAAATGTGTGTAAATATTTTTCAGTAGAGATATTTTTTATCTCACCGTTCATGCAGTTTGTTAGACCTGCGTATCTACAAAGGTATATGCTACAAATTAGATTTGGTGAATTAGCTGCATTCCTATCTTTATTGAAAACTATTAGATAAAATTTGATTAAAGTAGAATTGTATTTACCATGCTGGACTATTAACTGCGGAGAAGTGTACACTGCATACAGTGCAGATCTATTTGCAGATTCAAAGACGAAAAACTGTGAGAGAATGAACGTTTGTCAATAATATTATCTGACAAATCAAACTTTTACGAAAGCGACCTATTCAAAAACAATGACATAAAATGAATTGACTAGTAATTTAATGGAATTGACTTGATTCTTTTCGGTGTGCTTCGTTTTTATGACGTATCGTGACACGAGTACATCACTTTAAATGGAATTCAAATAAAAATAAATGCACAGCACATTTTTCCCTTTATATCTACAAGAAATTAGATGGGATCACCCAAGTAGGTTGAATGCTTTGACCAGTTCTGATTTTTCTCAGTGATGATAATAATGATTACAGAAACGAGCTTAGGTATCAACAGAAATAAAACTGAAGGTGTACAAAACATATTCGTTAGTGTGACATAGGAAAGAAGAAAGTGGATTATTTACTACATGAACTGAACAATGAAAAAACCAAGTGAATGTAAATGCAATACAATCCAATTTGTACAGCGGTTATCAATGAAAATATCTGGTCAGGTCAAGTCCATTAATTCTGCACGCTATGCTTTCAAATGCATTTTTAGGAAAATGCCAAGTCGAAAGAAGGAAATAAATCTATTCTCAGCAGCTTTTTATGGAGTGACATTTTTTGGAACACATCATCTAGGTGCACAAAACTAATAATATTGTATTTTATGTGACTTGGACAATAACATTGAAAGGAATAGTTGCAGTGCATGTTTGAATTTAGACTATTGAAGTAGAATTAAAGAATTGCAAATCCCAAGGTAAATGGAATGCATAAATTATTTTTAAATGTGCATGCGCATAAATGTGTAAATATTATATTGAGGAATTATTTTAGATAAAATTATTGGAGTCAGCTTAATAGTGTAGAATATGTAAATTGTAGCTACATATTACTACAGATAGCCTATATCTTACAATTAGCCTAGCCTACAGTATAGCCAGGGTATTGTGAGACACCGAGGTACTATTTCCTTAAATATTACAGAGATTCGTTGTATCCGAAACACTCTTGACATGGGGCGTTGTAAGTACGACACGAAGGACGAAATACAAGCCCAATCCCAATCTAAGAGTCACTAGGAATGCATTTTTCGTTGCTGCAGTTTTTACTTATCTTTCGACAAATAAAGAATCCTTAATATTAATATAGTTCCAGTAATAAGTATTGCTTTTCGTATTGCTACAAGTATTTACATATGTACAGTCTTTATGTGTATTGCTAAACATTTTCAAATATATTCACATCTTTCCTTTCGTACGCACCTTATTCTATTACACTCATTACGCTAATTAACCCTACTATACACTATAACACCGACACTCACCTAGGTAAATAGTTCATAATTATTGTGTGCGCACAAAAATATATGGCTGCAAATGCCCTAGAGTTATCTAAGTGTAGTAATTTAAATTTAAAAACACTGTGTATATTCTTCACACGGCTAATTTAAAATCAGTTGCTGAAATCAGAAAGTAAAATGTAATTTCCAGTTACTCTTCCTGCTATCATTTTGTCATAATTGTTGTTAATAATGTACGAATGAAGATTAATGAGAAATAAAAGCGCATTTGTTTGTTAATAATATTAGTCGTAATAGGATCAGCGTTAAAAGAGCGCAATAAACGGTTGCAATTGCAAAGGCAACTTATGGAATTATCATAAGTTTCGGGAGTTTAGTACCTTGCTATAAACTCGTTGTATTGTGGATTGAACATAGTGAAGCAGCAGTAGGTCGTCGTCTGAAAGCAAAAGGCAAAATATACGCAAACTGGTAAAATCTGAGCAATTAGGTGGTTACGCACGTAGAGAATTCATGTGTCACAGTCAAAACATAATAATATCACCTTCTACATAAATACGCATGACATTTGTACATAATATCCAATCTGTTTAGCATGTATTACAGATTTACATGGCTAAAGATAGGAAAATTACCAGTAGTGAGATAATAAACGCAAGAGGTGGGTTTTAGGCAGTATATAGATTGTACAAAGTAATAATAAGGCACTACATTGACTGAAGGTGTCTTATATGGAACCAGAGCCCGTATTAGCGCACTACAGTCTCAAGTTGGCAGCAGAGGCAGATACGATTATTATGATTATTATTGCGACGAGATCTGGAGGCCTTCGCCATAGCTGCAGTACTGCTACGACTCTGGTGATGTGAAATGTACGAGGGCATAAACACAAAAGGAAGCAAAGTATAAATTATTACTTGGAGGTATAATCAAAGTGTCAAATCACGACTGCCTCAATGCATGAGATGGAATATTGCTTTACGAGGATTGCGATTAGGGTGCCTAATAAGCACTCTATAATGTTATATTGATCTAAACAATGCCTTAACTCATTACTTTAACTTATATTATGGGTAGTTAGTACACACTTAATAAACATACATAAGTAATCACATATAACAGCCAAAGGAGTTTACAACGAACACCAGCCTTGTTACCTTTCCAACTAACTTATTGTAATGAAACACACAACAGAAGCAAATGTGTTTGTGGCTGTAGAGGCTTGGACGAGTGACGATGTCGTTCCTTGTCGCCATTCCACTCTTCGTAGTCCACCACGCCGAGTGAGTCAGAGACTCTGGAGATCAGAGAGAGAGCGAGGAACTGACGTTACATGAATGAATGCAATCAGCTTACCTAAATATTTTCACCTTACATGAGCGCAGCTTTTGACTTGGCTTTTTGACTATTGTGTTTCTGTGGTAGTTCAGGGCGTAGGTTTTGACCAGACCAGTTGGGACGAGACTTGTGTGCTGAGTTTGGGTGAAAGTGAGGAGAGGTGCTGCGGGTAGAGAAGTAGCACAGGTATATCACCAGCAGGAGCTCCTTCTTAGGTTCACGTCATCATCATCCACCACCAACACCTAAAAACCATCAAAATAACGAAACATTAGAAAATCATATAAAGACTCCTGCTGAAACAACATGTGTGGCACGAATAATTACTCGTGTAGTAAATACGCAGAACTTCCCAGGCTTTATTACAGAAGCTGTTCACATTTCACCTTAAAATAGCTTGGGACGTTGTGCAGGCAGGGAATAGCCACCACACTGCATTGTACGAGAGTAATAAACGATTACGGGAACTCGTGTAAATTTAAATGGAGCACATTTCACTTCACCTTAATGGTTTGTACTGTTAATTAAACAGGGGACGACGACGACCACTGTTGTGGAGCTTGTTGGAGCCGTAGGTCGATGAACGAATCAAAATCTCGATGCTATCTGATCAGACGATGATGATGATGATTTATGATTATCGCCGTATGACTGTGCTAATTACCTAATTTATTGAAAATAATGCTCTGATTGTTTGAGTTTTCTAATCGGCTCTAAATGAAATGAGCAATAAAGGCAAACGAGGACTAAACGTGTGAACTGATAGCACACGACCAAGGCGGATATTCCCAACGTTAATTCTAATTTGTGCCCATTCTACTTCTACCTGTCCGTTGTGAGAAAACCTATAAGATATTAAAATCCAGTCATCCTGCCTGTTACTTATTATGGGGCGGATACTTCCCTTTTCTCTCAATAATTCCTCTACGTAGGTACTACACTCTAAAATTAGTGCATTAGCTCCCATCGATTTTCTTCTAATTATTTATTCCCTTATAAATTATTTCCACGTTTTATTGATTTTGGCAGTACTTTAAAAAACAACAGGGCTGGCCAACCGGGTTATGCTACTAAGGTTTGCATTATATAGGGAGAAAGCGCGTCCTTCCTTTATTTATTGCTATATAATTAGTAGGAGAGCATTCGTATATCTTTGGCAGTCAGGATTTGCAATAAAATTAGCGTTTTGGGCATAAGTAATGTTTGGGTTGTTGATTTGAGTATGAAGTAAACGGTGGTGGTCAGAAATGTTTGTAGCAGAATTAGAAATGCATAAACCATTATGTGAGGGTGTGTGTGTGTAAACGTCTTTGGACGGATTATAGTTGTTAGTTTGTATATTCATGACTCACGATGCGAAATTAGTAACGATTACTCGAATGAGGATGGAGATAGGACTGTGTAAGTAGTAGCAGTAAAAGTCTGTAAGACGAGGATGTATTTGCGTAATTATAATTACTTATAAAATTACGGGATATATAAATGTGGGAGACAGGCAAGGGCAGAGAATTTAAAGCTGGAGAAGTTGCAAGCGAGATAATTTACATTTTAATCTCCTCACAACAGCTCATTTAAATTTTAAATTAATTACTTTGGGCACAAATCTTGGAACATTTCATTTGGTTCCATTTCACATTTGCAACGCACAGAGACAGAATTACCTCAGCTCAACTCGATAAGTCTCTCTCAGTCTCAAACACTTTAATGCATTAAGTGCAATGCAATTTGCTGCGCTGCATGACGCACTCAGATTACTCTGCTACTAGTTGTACCTATGTAATGTATAATGTACTCACATAAATGTATGTATACGCGTACACATACACGCTATACACGAATACTCTCCCGTTCTAATTTATTCAAAACGAGAAGGATTTGTTTCACTTCGGTATTAGTTGACTCTGCCAGAGAAGTCTGGCCTGGTCGTTGTGTTTATTTCTATTCTTGGACTTTCTCGCTAAGTGGACGCGTGTGATCAAAATCACATGCATAAATATCTGTTGACTGCTGCTACAACACAGTCGCATGAAAATAATAACTTCTGTGGTGAGTTTTGTTTGACTTGGTGGTTAGGTTGGCTTTAGGTTAATGAAGATAAATATTTGACAAATAAAATAGTCTTGACGTGCACTACCTCCTTCTTTCTACGTGTTAACATATAATTTCAAATCCTTTCAATTACCATATCTATACGTTAACTTTGATTTAGGTGCACAGAATGCCCAGGAAAATATATTGTCATGATTATTCATGTAAATCCTATTATTAAAACATTTCCCAGTCCGCTACGCAAATATATTTTATTTATAAACCACTGTGTAAGTAATATTGCACTTTGTAAGACTTTACAGAATGAATTAAAAGCAATGCAAATGCAAGTCCGACAATCTGGGGGTCCACATTGGCAGCATGCAATTAGAATCCGACAGGCTGTACGGTTTTCGAAAAAAGTTATATTTAAAATGGACTAGGTACAGGTACTTTGACATTTACAATTAAACGTTTCATGTAGCAAATTATTTTTTCATTTTTTCATTTCCGAAAATATTAAATTCGTTTTTGTACTTCGGACCCAATTCTTTCCCTGTTCTTGGATGTTGACATAACTTGTGTAGTATTTATGTTTAAGCTGGTTCCATTCTATTTGAGTTTGTTGAGGTACAGAAAATGTCAACTGTTTGACCCTTTACAGCACTGTGGGCAGATCTTTCTAATACTTTATTTGTGACTGTTGTGTGTACAGCCAAGCAGCACCATAATGCAGTGCCTTTGTATTAGACAGTAGTGCGGAGATGAATAAAATGGTAATATATCTTTGGCTGTCGCATGTCGACGAGTAAATAAATGGATTTCTGTGTAGGATTTATTTCCATGCGTATGTAGAGTGTACATGAGGCTATATAGACTAGGGAGTACAATGGAGTAGACGTGCAGGTGGACGAGATGGACTTGACAGTACACAGAAGAAAAGAAAGCTGATATGAGCCAATACATAATAAGAAATTAAAGAGTTGAGTTGGGTCGGAAGGAGAAGAAGGCTGATGAAAATAGGCGAGCACGCGATGTCAAATCTTTTTCCCTTCTGTTTGCATTTTCGGTGTTGAGTAGAGAGGAGTGTGTGTTTTGTTATGAGTCCTCTCCTTCATTTCCACCTCCATCCTACCGTTACATTTGTCTTGCTCCACAATTTACTACACTCCTAAACACTACTCACACAAAAACCAACAATAACTGCTGCATGAGCCTTAATAAAACCATAATGGACAAACAAAGAAACCAAGTCAAATCATCGTAAATTACTAAATCAAACCAATGCAGTTTACTTTAAAGCAACCTTAGCGTCCGCAGAGCTGCAGAATCATATTATTACAGTTATGCACACACAATTAAGAAATGCCATAATACACCACGGTGTAAAGAAAAAGCGAATTTGTATATATAATGAATGTGCATACTTCATTCGACTAAAAAGCTGCCCAATCAATGTCCTTAGTTGTGCTCTCAGTCTCAGTTCATATTATTGTAATGCTCATGCCTCTATAGCGTTTTCATAGATTAATGACTTTCCTTTCCAGTTGTTCGTCAATGTAACTAATAAGTGAGTATGTAGCACAAGACAAGTAATAAGGGGAAGAATAGAAGCTCACACCGTAGCAGCAACACGACAACAGCAGAGGGAACTTCTTCTCAGACACTTGCACTTCTAGAACGACAAGCACAGTACCTCCCCTGGTATCATTTCTGAGCCGATATTTTCAATCAGAAAATGGGAATGGCGGAGATAACAGGTTTATTAGAGACGTGGAGTCTCGGACCCAACCCGTCGTCGCTTATGACGAAAGATGGGAAACTAATAAAACAGATAAAAACGTAAATGGCCATTCCTAGTTGGGTAATTCTGGAAAAATGAGTCAAAAGGAGTTTCCTCCATAAATATGCTATTGCCTGTGTATTTGCTGTATACTTCGTAGATATTGCTGTGTGTCAGAGGATGCTACGAGCAGCAGACCCAGCAGTCTAAGTCTAACATTTTGCGTGGATGTGGATTAGTGCTACCGATAGGTTTAATAGCTCTGGCAGTGCCATAAGCCGTGAGCCCCTCGCCTCCTTCGTCCACAGTCCACAATCCACACGACCACCGACTTAATAAAATCCGCGATATTATTTCTAAATGGAAAGGCAGGAGAGAGTTAGTATAATCACTAATAATAAGTAAAAGTGTAGTAATATAGTAATCCCGTGAAAGTCAACTGGTTGCTCTCTCCTTCCTTTTCTTTCTTCAGTCACCTACCCGAGTGCCACAGATATAGACGCGTTCTACAGGTCTCTACTGCCACTGCCACTAATATCAGTCTCAGAGACCTCCATCAACTAGACGCATAGACTTTACTGTTATTTTATCTTTAGCTAACTTTTCTTTTCAACCAAGCAAAAGGTTGATTGGTTTGAAATGGAAAGCCGAGTGAGTGAGTGAGTCACATAGAGGCAACGCTCCATTCTCTTCTCCTGTCCTACTTCTATAAGAACAAATCCATCTGACTTTAAGGACCGACTCTCTCTCTCTCTATCCACCTTATCAACCTTCGTCTCTCCCAAAGTAGTCTTAGACCTATAAGGGAGCATATAGTAGAAGTAGTTTTGTAAGGAGAGTCGTTGTCGGTCGTGTGCCGCTCGCTGTTATCAAAGAAAAAGGATAAGGTGAGCTACGTTGACTTTGTCTGACTTTCTCTCCGCATCTTTCTAATTCGGCCTAAGTCAGTTGGGTCTAGTCGGGAGGGAGTGAGCAGATACGTCTGCAGTCCGTCTGTGAAAGTCTTGAATGCAATGCTATGTAGCATTCTCCGCGAGTAGTACAAAGCTAAAGGAAAGTATCAAAGTACTTCCACTCCTATTCGACTTGTAGAGTTTTTAGAGATAATAATATTCTCTCTGTCTCTCTTTATTCTTTATCCACGGAGGCATGAATGCATGCATGCCTGCAATGTAACCACCCATGCATGCACTTCTTCCCTACATCCCACCCTGCTACACGAATTACATACTTATCCCTCCCGTATATTATTTCTACACTATTACACTTTATATGTATACCGGCACTAAAGATATGTATTGGTGTTGTGCTCGACTACTAATACATTCTGTCATATTGGCTCTACGGAGTCCTATAGCGGGTAGTTCCATTTCTCTTCATATGCATTGCAGATTCTTAACTGGATGTTATACTTGTACTGTAGCAGCCTATTTCTAATATGGTAGAAGCAGCAGTGTCGTCACTTGTTTCCATACTCACATAGCATCACGTCACTTTTTCCCTTTCCTTCTTCATACTCAATCCAAATTGATTAACTCAACTTACAGGAGTTGTACATGCACTGCTGATGGAACACAATCGCTATCTACGCAGACAATAGTCATGGACATACATGACGAAGATTTATAGAATATGAGAACGTATTTTCTCTTTGTAAGAACGTGCTTAGGTGTATAACTAACAATATAACTAAGGTGTATTTCACATGGCTGCCCTTTTCCACTCCATTCGTTCGTTTAGACAAGTTCTCCTGCTGCATAGATAGAGCTCCATGTGTGTTCCAGGCACATTGCTATGCATTTTCTAATGTAATTTGTATGCCACGAGGGCAGGACTGTAGAATTGTATGATGTTTTTCATTAGCTATATATCCGTGTTATTACTGGAGGAGAACTTGAATTTGGATATCAACTTTGTAAAGGAACGTCAGAGCTTTGTCTTGATTAAAATTGTTCATGCTTCAGTATTACTACGAGTGAGTTGAAACACCAGAGGTTCTATTACGAAAGCGTGCATGCCGCATACACAATAGAACTCAACTTATGCATAGATATGACCAGATCAAGAAAACGCTCGTGTGTGCTCCAACTTGTATGTCATCCGAAACACAAGTTACGAACACAAGCTGCCTGTGTATAAATATAACAATACCTATTGTGAATCCTAAGCTCAGCTATGCTTTTTTCTACACTGCATTTTTACGATTTCTTCCACTTCCACTCACGAATCATGTCATGAGACATTTTCAAAGCGGTTGGTCAAATAAGAAACGGGAATGTAAGGCTTGGAGCTGACTGTCAATATAATATGGGCATACATTATGCGTTATGAAATGGAATGACAATTAAAAGTTAGTCTGTACGTTTTACTACGCATCATGTAGCATTTAGGCATGTGCTGGCACTTGCGACATTTACATGAGCAACGAGTTGGCGTCTGGTGCTACCAATTATTAAATTAAAGTAGGAGAGTATGCCAACCGCTGCCGCTGCTATAAGAACAAATTTAAATTACAAATAAGCGTATAGGGCATTGTAGGAGGTATATCGCTTTGCAGCACAGGGCGATCGATAAAAAATAGCTTCTTTGCAGATTAGTCTCCTTTTTGTATAATGCGAACGCTTCAAACAAGCCAAGAAGCCTAAGAAAAGATGACATGAACTAAAGCTCAAGGCTTTTGATAGTTTGCTTTGATTAAGTAAAGCCCTTGGAGAGCAATTGTGATTGTGAGTGTAGTATGAGCTACTTGCTTTTCTTTTCTCCAGTTAAAAAATGCATTTTTCTGTCCTTCTTTAAGCCCAGATGTATTTACCTACCTACGCTAGAAACTCAGTTTGCATTGTATCATCTTCTCCTTTGCCAGCCTGTGCTCTCTTTCCTTTGTGTTTTATTCCTCTGTTCATTTATTTTCCCATAGCCTAACTCTGAGAGCAACGTGTTTGCATGGCATCTATAGAGGATGGAGGTACACACAGACGCATAGCAAAATATTATTTGCTTAGGCATTGCTGGATAGGCATTAAAAGTTCACTAGTTGTAGAAAGGATATTGTGAAATGCGATTCAATTTAAATTCCTATATTTTATAGATAGAGTTTCTCCGTAATGCGTACTTAGTTATCTGTGAGTGCTCAAAAATGGTGGTTGTAGTGTAATATAAGGAGAATCGGGAAGTGTGCATAATGCCGTGACAGATAGTGGTATTTGGAGTAGCTCAGGGAGTTTTTATTATAGCGAAGGAAAGAATGGAGTAAAATGATGAAAGACAAGTTGGATATAATGGAAGAGAAGATAGATGGACGACAACAGATGATTTGAGTGAGAAGGTGCCTTGTGGAAATAAAGTAGCTGGAATGATGGAGCTGTTGAAGGATTTTCTGCTGAATCCGCTTGATTCAAATGAGATAAAGATAAGCAACGTTGCACTCCGCTATACTGTAGCAGTTGAGTGGGTGTTGTAGTCATAATTGGGCGGCAGAGAAATCTATCTGTGCATAAAAGGCAAAGGGGAGCAGGGAAAGTGTGTGCCAAGGCAGACGTCTTTCTCCTTCTAATGTAAACTGACTTTCAGACCATTCACAATGTATTTATATGTAAAAGTTACTCGATACTTACCACATATTATCTATGTGTGTAAAATGTAGTCGCACAGACTCATTTTCTAACTTCATTTTATATTGAGACTCGTCTCTAGTCATAAAGAACTGTCTGAGAAGAGTTTTTATGTTGCTGGAGCAGCAGCTGAGGAGGAGGAAACCCGAAGACCTCTGGATAAGAATTTTGGTGAGCTGTGTTCTATAAACACGTGTAGAACTATTTCTCTCTTCTCTGGCTATATAATGGCAGCTATTATTATACTCCACTAAACGTATCATCGTGTGTTTATAGATCAGATTTAATTTAATAGCCACATAGGTGGGTTGCTTACTTAGTAGCTCTTTGCTACAGCCAAGTTGACGAAGAGTGTCTGTGTATATAGAAGAGGCATTGTGGGTTTCGTACACGTCGGCTCATAACACACGATCCACCAAGTCTCTTGCATCGCATCACATCACAGAACCGCATTGATTATCTTATTAGACATGTTTATAGCTTGTTTGATGAGTTTATGGATTTTAAGTGCCTTCCCATCAACTTCTCCTTTACTTTACTTATACACCAACTACTGAATCCACGTTTCTCAAACGCTAACCTAGATAGCATTTCTTGTATCTAGGTACTTACTTTGTAAAATGTACAACAAAGCAAAATTATATTAGGCAGTATGTATATAAATATTCTCCGTGGGTTTCCAAAGGTATTTAGAGGGGAAGTTGTCATTGGTTGGATGAATATCTTTGTACAACCAATTTACGAATCGTTTCATGTCATATACAATATACCTACTACTTTGCCTATAGGTATTAGTGAATGTTCACATCTCACAATCAGATCAGTAGGAGATTATTATATTTTGGGGTAAAGTGATACAAATACCGTTCGCTGTACCTGCCATCAATGTTAATTATTTCAATTAAGTGTTAGCATCAGTGCATTGCATAAAATATAGAATGTACAGGCACTGACCACGGCTGGACGTGTGAGTGTTTGGTTGGTTGGAGAAGAAGCGGAGTACAAATATAAATGTGGAATGGCAGGGCTTTGGTTCTTTGCACGTAGCTATGTGCTTAGAGAAGTGTGGAGATAGGAAAGAAGGAAGTTAAATCTCATGAATCCTAGATCAAAATAAAGTAGGAAGAAAGTCAAGTCTGAATGAAAGTCGCAAAGTTTTCTCATTGAAAAGATTTGGAGAGAAAGCTTTGCTAAGGAAGGGAAAGAAAGTCTTGGAGAGATACAGCAGGGTAGAACAAACAGACAGACGAAGCTCACCAGGTGTAAGAAATCGGGAGAGAGGGAGAGGAAAGTGAAAGATATAACACAGAAGCCAATACAGCCAAAGACTTGTATAGCCTCACAGATCCTCACACAACGTGCACCTTTACACGAGATAAAGATGGAACACATCAGCATCTTGTTTTCCTTTCTGTCGCTCTTCGTCTGTTTCAGAGGCTCACTCTTTGATTTGGTGTGATTTCTGCTGATCTTTAGATTGCACTGCCTTGCTACGTGGTTTGTAACTCAGCCTATAAGTTGCTCCGCATAGAAACTTGGAGCATGTTATAGATTTGATAAAAGTTGTATGTATATGGGTAGTTTTGCAATAGTAATAATAATAATGGGGAAATATATGGAAAAGTAGTGAGGAAATACCTCCTGTGGGTAGTTAGGAAAAGCAAACGAAGAAAGTGAAACGAGTATGGTCAACCAAAAAAGGGAGACGGACGAAGAAAGTGAGTGAGAGAGTAGTCGGCGACTCCACTCCAGCCGAGCAGAAAAGTTTACTTTTCTTAGTTTTACTTTCAGTTCCGCTTCACAGAGAATCGGGATGTTACGCTCACTTGCATTGTGTTACTTGCCTTTCCTATTTCCTACTACTCCCAACATTCTGTATATCTGTATATCCCATATATCCCTATATGCACTATAGTGTAAATCCAAGCTGCAGGTATATGTACACACATGTAAGTTCCTCCAGCCTTTATTCTAAACTTTCCCCAACAACTTTCTAGGTACTTATGGTATTACCATTTTTACAGTAAATTATTTCCAAAAAATCATTACCTGGACTTGGCGCGGGATTCTCAGAAGTTATGATGAATTGACCCGACAGGAATGATAAAGATGAGTTGGAATGTTGTCGTCAGTCATCATGCAATTACTCGCCAGCGTTGTCGTCACCATTGTTGAAGCTCTTTCCCCACTTCGTGTCAGATATTCTTCATTCGGCATGCGACGGACTAGATGTACTCTTTGAATTGTTCAATCGTCTCACATCTCCCATAATGATGTTTTGCAGAAATGAAGTGTGATTTGTACAGTCAAACGAAGTATTTTCCGAGTAAATGTAATTTTGAAATAAAACGTAGGGGAATTGAGATCCGAAGTATGGAAGTGTTACGTATAAAGATGTGTGTGATAGTGCCGAAGGAAAATTACGGACTTGTCTGTTGCTTCTTCTGCTTGATGAACATCAACAACATCATCTGTAAGAGAGAGTCTGTGGATTACTTTATTTGACTGGAACTGACTGCTGCGATTGGACTGGACTTGGTTGACTATAGGTTGTACCGTAACGTTCCTTCTTGTGACTATAAGGTGTAGCAGGGTTTGTTTGTGTAGTTGGTGCCACTACTACTACATGGCTCGTTGAGTCGCTGCCGAATGAAGTTTGAGTCTGTATAGACGCCGTTTGTATCGCTCCCTATAAAGAATATGTAGAAAGATCTCTCTCTCTTCTCATCTCGTCTTTTTCCAGTGAATTGACTATAACTGGGCGAAGTGGGAGTAGTAGGAGTAGTTGGAGCAGATGAGTTGGCGATGGTGGTGCTGGTCGTTTCAGAGAGTTTCGTATGTGTAATCGATATTTTCGATTTTTCAACTTGTTGTTCGACTGTAGCATATTAGATGTGTAGAAGGAGCATAGACGTTGGTGGTTTAGGGTTATGTTAGGAGACTTGGACAATTACCTCCACGGCAGGCTCCGGAGGGCAGAAATCTCTCATCGTGAGACTGTTGCTGCTGGAATTGCTACTGTGAGAATGGAGAAGGTGATTGTTGTTGTTGTTGTTGGTGTTTGACGTGGATGGTGGACTGGAGCTGCAATTGGAGACGGAGATGAGTTGGTCGCAGCTGGACTGGCTCTCGTCTGCATCTGAAGGTGATGGACAGTCCTTAAAGCAAGCAGAGTCATAGTGCTTGTTCAAATAAGACTTGAGAGCAAAGGATTTATTGCAGCGCTTACAAGTGTAGTTTTTGGCGGCGGAGTGAGTCTGCATGTGGGCCCTCAGATTCGATCTGTCCGCAAACGCTTTGCCGCAATGAGCACAGCCATAGGGTTTCTCTCCCGTGTGAGATCGCATGTGTCCCTGCAGAAGCCAAGGGCGAGAGAACGCCTTCCCGCAAACGTCGCATTTGTGATGTAAATTATGCGTGAGGATGTGCATGGCCAAGGCGGGCATCGACACGTACGCCTTCCCGCACGTTGGACAGCGCTTTGCGGACTGAGAGTCCAGACTGCGATGCGTTTGTTTGTGTCTCGACAGATTCGATGAGGTCGCGTAGTGTTTCCCGCACTCAGAACAAGTGTACCGAGTTTTCGAGCCTGTTGCTGCACAACTCGTGTCCGAATCCGATTCCGCAGAATATTTACCCGCATCCGACACATTCTCCTTCGGCGATGAAGAAGCAGTCGGCACTACGCTGGGCACGTGAGCTCCACTTCCTTCCACCACCACTCCACCGACCGATGTCTTCTTCTTCGAACGACCATCGCTAACGAAAAATGCTTCATACGTGTAGGAAACTGTTTTACCGGAAGTGGAGACTCCAGTCGTTAATGAGTCTCGCGACCGCTCCCGACTACTGCTCTTCTCCCTCTCCTGTGAGTGGTGTAGATGATGATTGGAGTGATGTTTTCGGGATGACGGAGGCAGAGCGTCCCGGAATGAGGTCACTGGAGAACTGACATTTGTATTTAATGCTGAGAGCGGCTGAGTTACGTTTTGATGAGAATTATGCAATTGTGGTTGTTGGGTGGGTGATTGCAGGTGATGATGCTGGAGCGGTGGAGGAGAATGTTGTTGCTGCGCTAAAGGATCGTTGGCTAAGACTTCTCTCTTAATAATTCCTCTGTTCAAAGAATTATTGTTGTTCGGTGTAATTGTAACTGTGGTTGTGCTGCTCATCAGCGGAGGTGGTTGCTGAGACTCGTACGGTGTGATTGTTGTTGTTGCAATTGAATTGTTTGTTTCTGTTGTAGAAGGAGGCGAGTGATTTTGATGAGGAAGTTGATGTGGCGAGGGCGGAGAGGCTCCAAGAGGTGTAATTGTCACGGAAGAGGAGAGTGAGGTGGTGGTGGTTAGGTTGGAGACGGTTGTCGATGACGTCAAGGGAGGAACAGGCGGCAGCAGCGGGGATGACGTGGACAAGTCAAGAATGGCGTGGGCTGTCGTCAGGTCTTCAGGTTTTCGCTCAAACAGCGTCGAACAGACAGACTGAAGTCGAAGTTTTTCCTGCTGGACTGCAATGATTGACTCGGGCAGACAATACGGTCGGTACAACTCACGTTTCTTCGGAGGTGCCAAACAACCGAATCGGGACATTCGGGATGTGCTTCGAATGACGGAAGTCGGTTGACTGTGATTTAGTTGTTGTTGATGATGATTGTTACTGTTGCTGTGAATTGTTGTGACATTGCGGTGACTGTCCATGTTGGTCACGTTTTGTGGCTCCTCTGGACTCAAGATGGGAGATGAGTCGCGGTGAGTGGATGGAGACTCGTGCAGGTAGCCTGTGAACACACCAAACATTTAAAAGTACTGTCAGCTTCATAATGCAAGACTCTCCTGCTCATGCCATGGTCAATTTAAACCCAAAAGACTCGATAGGAATTCTATTACGGCATTTGTTGCAGCTGTGCATCCTGCAAGAGACTCTATGGCATTTCCTCATTCATGTAACATAACTTACTTAGCAACTCAACTCAACTACTTTTCTATATAAGTCGAACCGAGGCTGTCTGTTGGAAGAAAGAAGGAACCAAATCCCCTCATCATCATCATCCTCTTCTTTAATTAAATAGTTACCATTTGTTTTTAGTGCAGTAGTGGCCGTAGCGTATGATATAAAATGTGTGGTCTGTGGCCAGGCACGTCTATCAATTCTTATTACAAAGTCCACCTATATACGCGTGCACCATTGAACAGGAATGAAAGAAGCGCGGCTATACTAATAAAGATCCGCTGCCCTGCTGCTGTATAGAATTATGGTGACGTGTTCAGAAAGCCTAATCTTTTCTATCTGCCTGCACTAACATAATCGTATTTGTATGTCGTGTAGAGATAGATGGAAAGAAAGTTGGATTTTAGGGGAGCTTCTGCTCCTGTGGGTTGAAATGAGACACTCTTGCATTAAATGATCATATAGAACGTATAAAGCTTTGCGGGGTGATTTCCTATACTGAAAAGCTGCCAATCCTATCAAAGGGAATAACCTGTAGTGCTTGTTGCCTTTGTACTTCATACGGTATAGAAACGGATTTGTTAAATTTGCTCACTTTGAGTGCAGTTTGCGTTAAAAATAAAAAGAAAGACTCGTCTTATTGCCTATCATCGTGTTGTGAACAAAAGTGTTGAATGACTGCTGTTATTTTATATGGATGTGTTGTAATGACAAAGATCATCAGTTCCACATGCGGGCAAAATACCACTTGCAATATGCTAATTCTAATACTGCCATATTAATTTCAGACACAGTCTACATTAATTGAGTCTATAAGTTTGCACACAACACTGTTACTGGCAAGCAATATTATTTTGAATGAAGATTGCATCTTTGTTTGTACATCTTGTTACTGGAAGAGTGTAGAGCAGAAAAGGAGGACAAGTGCTCTAATTTTCTTGCCAAGATATTTCACATATACCATACTGGACTCCGTTATAGTGACAGGTACTGTGTTTAGCGTAGATTGTGTTGTGCAGAATTCCCGTTTGGAAGAAGATAATTATAGAAGACAATTGTGAGGTGGTGTTGGTATGGTGGGTGAATGTGTTGGCGACGTTGGAATTGTTGCTGGTGCTGTGAGTGTAAAAGTTGTGTTACAAAGTGAATGGAGGACAATGGGGAAGTCATAGAAAAGTCTTCTCATTAACGTGACAGTTTAATGCACTTGTGTGGTCATAATCTTCTAGCATTTCAAATCAGATTCACAAGCAGATCCGATTCTCTCTTTGCTTGTGCCACCACCACCACTGTCCGTACACTCCCATTCAACATTTACTACACTCGCACGCCTTACAACTGCTACTTACTACAAGGCTGTTTCCTCTGGGTATGTCTGTGACTACTGCAGTGAAGACACATTAGCGCATATGGGCATAGCACAACGCAGTAATAATATTATGCCACTACACATTTTTCCCCGAAGTCTATTTTCTATTTTGGAAGAAGGTTTGGTGTGTCCGTAGTTTTTAGTTGGCTGTATTTCTGAAGTACTTGTACAATGGCAATGACAGGCGTCATGTCCGTTTGACTGACTTACTTTTAGTGTTGCCTACTCTTACTTCTAGTATTACTTTTCGAATATTTTATGTAGGTATTCAGTTGTAGTGGTGGTGTAGCAAGTTTGTCTGAGCAGCCTTATAGAGAGTGTAAGTAGTTTCAAGCAAAAGTCAGAGTCAGTGATGTACTACTGTAGTTTTTAGTAGTTGGTCGTAGTAGTAGTAGTAGTCTAGTAGTGTAGTGTGTGTATGTGTGTATCGACCCGTTGAAGAATTTATAGTTGGTCCATGAATAAAAGAATAGGTAATGAATTGTGTCCGGCTGCATTTATCATGAGCTTTTGAGTCACGACTTGAATTCTGCCATTCGGCATTCGTCCACATGCATTTCCATGTTAAGTCTGTATCTGAATGTGAGTTTACTGTAAAGAGTTAGAGAAAGAGAAGCCAAGAGTCACGTTAACTTTGTAAGTGTCTGGCTTGACTAACTTTCTCTTTTGGCATCTCACTACTACACTTCCACCACTGCGAGGATTCTGCCCAAGAACTGCGTTGCAACCTCTCTCTCTCTGCCACCACCATTCCATTGTTCTCTCTGTGCACACATACAGCGTATTACTATTAGACACTTGTATGCATTTATATGAATACACAGATCGTGCCATGATATTTTTCTATAGTGATATGATGAAGCTATCTGTGCATGTTTGCATGTGTAACGTCCAACCTCATCTCATAATACAAACTTGGCTCTTTTCCCAAAACTCTCCTTTCTTTTCCCTCTCTCCATTTTTGCTTCTCCACTCGCCTCCACTCTCTTTCATGCCGAATTTGACTTTCCATTTCCTAATTCACTACCATCTCTCTCTCCATTCTCTTATTCCATAATAATTTCCATACGTAGATAATACATTAGTGCACATATTATAATAATAGAGCAATAGTGGAAATATACGAATCATCCTTTTCACTTGTGTGCGCCATCACAAATCTCGAGAGGAGCCTTAAACTCTTTTGGCCACAACAGCTCCAACTAATTCTAACCTAACCTCCTATAGGGTTCTGCAGAAACTGCGGATTGCTGCTTCTCTCTGCTACACTTTTATAATCTTGTTTCCAAATAAGACTCTTTGTCAGTTGCTACAAGTCTTATCTTATTGGTATAGTGGCGTAAGTAAGCAAGTTAGGAAATTACAAAGAATGAAACAAGTAGGGGAAGTTTTTCTCTCCCTCGCGGTAGTTAGTGTGCACTTGATTTCTAATTTCGCATAGATACATTTCGGTTTCACTTGGCAACTACTTGTGCCTTCTCTCTCTCTCTCGCATTGTCTCTTTGCTTGATCATTTCAGTTCAGGGGCAAATTATCCATTTCCATCGCATCCTATCAGTCCTATTAGTATTTATGTCTTTGCAGTGAGAACCGTCATTGATTACTCCCTACAGGGTTTTACTGATTGGACCACAGGGTGAAAGTCTCAGCTTTCCACTCTCTCTCTCTCTCTCTCTCTCTCTCTCTCTGTCTACCTCATCTCTATTCTTACTCACAAAAGGTCCGACACAAACAGAAAGACACACACATGATTGCATTACAACTCAATTTAACCTCCGACAATGGAGGAATGAGCATTCCACTAGTTCCAACTCCACTACTAACGAAATAATTGCTTGTGGTACTTCGTGTAAGCAACACCGCTCCAGTATCAGTGCCATTGCATTTTGTACTGTCGTACAACCTGCTAAGAATTGCCTTGTATTATAGCAAGCTTTATAAAATGGGCATTGAAAGAATAAACCCATATATATGTAACATCCAATACTAGCTATCTCTGTTTACAGTCTATATTATAATATATTATTTGTGTCATGTTAAAAGTACGGAAATAGATAGCCGCAGTAAACTTACACCACAAGGTGATACAACCTTTGGTCCAATCAAGTTGCAAAAATCGGAGGAATAACATAGACGAAATAATATAAGAGCGTTGAAAAGGCTGTGTGATCTGAACTTGGACAAAGTGGAGAGAACATAGAAATATTTGGAGATGAGTGGTGAAGTTTGAACATGACTTTGCTTTATTTTGGGAAGTTGAGAGAAGAATGGAGAAGAGAAGGTTGGGGAGGGTGGTAATTAGGGAAGGGGAAATAACACAACTAATGGGTGGCTCCTTTGATCTGCAGACTTTGGCCCAATGATTTGTTTGTGGTTCTTGCAAAAAGCTCCTAGTGGTTTTAATCAGTGTAATGAAACTTCGTTGCCTTTTCTAAACTAATGCACACATTCTTCACAACAGCCAGCCTAGCGTGGTAACTCTGTAACCAGTTCCAACAAATTTATTATGAAAATGTCCTAACACAGAGACTCTTTCCTCCTACACTAGTTAGAGTGTGTCCTATATAATGAAAGAGTGAAAGCATGTTTCAAAAGCTAGAGTAGGTACTGCAGTCAGTCAGGTAAGTCGCAAAAGACAGTTCAGTTCTTCACCTGGGGTGAAGCGATTATTTGCGTATAACATACTCACTATTTTTCAGTCACCCAAATGAAAAACCCAGCTTCAACAGATTCAAAATATCCCTAACTTTTACCGTATTTAGGTTTTGTTACAAAAGTAGTGACTTTTGTTCCCTTTGTCAAAATCTAACAACTTTTAGAGAATTAACTTTTAGAGAGAATTAACTATTGAGCTATGTGGGTATGTCATATCTCCGATTTTATTTACATATAATATACTATGTGAGAATATTTACTATAATGTTCTCCTGTTTTATGTCTGACAGCTTTTAAAAGTTTGGCCCGAATGAGTATACTACTTACTATGTGTATGTGTACCGGAGGAACTATAAGAATCGGCATGACCTACATAGTGGATTAGGCAGCTCAAGTGATTTTAGAGGAATTAAAATGATGGGCTGAAGAATTGCAAGTGAGAAAATATTTGTTCTTACCATTGAAGAGGACGGTGACCTTGCCCGCGGTTGGAGCAGGTAGCCAGGAAGGCGGTGGAGACGGAGCCGTGGCCCCTTCGGTTGGACTTGTAGGACCCCAAGGGTGTTGTTGTTGACTTTGGTTGGCGGTATTGGCATTGTTGTTTGTCGTGGAAGGCATGGTGGTGGCATTGGAACTGTTGCTCGTCGTTGTCGTGGAAGTCGTCGTCGTATCATTCGACGCATTTGTATTTCTACTCGAAGAATTATTATTGCTATTCGTTGTATTTGTAGAAGTATTATTGCTATTCGTATTTTGCTGACTGCTATTATTGCTATTAGAATTATTATTGCTGTTGAGAATTTTGTTATTAGGAATGGAGTTGTTAGAATTATTGCTTGCGTTGCATTTGGGTGAACTGAGAAAAGTCTTGAAATTATTCTGTTGCTGTTGATGGTGAATGATGGAGGAATTAGCGGAAGAGAAAGATGAGAAAGTGATATTTGCAGGTGAAACTGAAACGGTGGTGGAAGGAGATTCCCGTCCGAGTAGTTGCTTTTCTTTTTCTTTCTCGTACGCGGCCGATTTCCACTTCTTGGCCATCAAACACCGAGGCATTCTTATCTTATTGCTCTGGGGACTCCAATTTATTGCTCACTTTTCTTTTTTGTCTTGTTCCGTTTTTTGTGTCCAGCTTTATTGTAGTGTGAAACTTGTAGTAGCAGTCGCTGCTTTTCCCGATTTCTTCTCTCTTCTACCCCTGCTCCTTACGAGTCCCTTTCTTTTCCTGCTATTTCACTGCAGCAAGACATCAGTGTGGGTCTGTTACGGAGTATCACGAAGAAATAAATGCGATCAAAAAAGCGATCTTTCACCTCGTTGTGTTTTTACGTCTTCCTTTCCCGTTTCCGTTGAAAAAATAGTCAATAAATGGATTGAGTCGGTCGATTCTACTAAATACCTATTTGTAAGTACAGGCAAATATTATGCGAAGAACGGAACAAATTATTTTCATAACTTTCAGGCAAATAACAGTCAACTTTAAATATCGATCAATTCACATTGTCTCTCTTCTTCTCTGCAGCTTTTCAACCCACAACAAACTGAAACTCGGAAATTTTAAATAGTACTTGATTTAGTAGAATTATTACAACAAAGTTCACATTGTAACTAATTTTGTTGTCGCAGAAGAAGTTTCTTCCTCGCATCCAGAACCCAAATTAAATGATACTCTTGACATGAGAAAGGAACGAATTTCTAGTTCCTGTTCGTCTTTGAGTTGGGTTTGTTTCACTCAGTGCAACTGTTGAAGATTTTTCTGTCTGGTTCGGATTTGAGATAATATTCTTCATTGTCTTCCAGTCAAAATTGATACAGAAGTTGGGTCCGACGCCAAAAAGGATTAGAAATTACTATTATGTGTGTACAGTAATTTCTGTTGATTTTGTTAAAACGTTGAATTTGGTTGACTAAAAACTGAAGGTGGGTTTTGTTGGTAAAAACTTGTGGATTGTAAGCTTAGTGTTTGGAAAGGGAATTTCTGTTGGCGAAGTAAAATGTGGCTGGAGTAGGATAATAATGAGTCGTCTTGTGTGAGATGTTGGAGAGAGAGAGATGTTGTTAATAAGTTGCTCTCGGTGGTTGTGTGGAGTATGCTGTTGAATTGAAGACAGGTGAGAGAGAACGGGAGAGAGAAGAAGAGGACCTTCGGTCTGGGATGTCTGTATGGGAGGGTGGCTATGTGTCGAATGGGAATACAGCGGGTAGGTTAATACGTATTTATATGCAAGGCCTATGTAGAAGTAGAGGCAAAACCTTTATGTGTGTCTGTGTGTGTTGTTCCATGCTTTACGACTACCTCTCCTGCTCCTGCCACTTCCACCGCTCCTTCTGCCACTACAACTAGGCCTGCCATTCCAATGCCTACTCTACGCTGCTACTACGCTGCTACTACGCTGCTACCGCTAATCTCTTCTATCTACAACTCTACTCGCTCTGTCTCCGCTCTTCTCTCTCGCTCCCTGTACACCGCGTAAGTGATCTGTGTAAGATGTAGTGGCCAAACAATACCGCCTGTTGTTGTGCAAAGAAATATAATGTGTACAAAAAAGAATAATGCTAATGAGTGTACATGGAAAGGATTTTATAGGAAGCTAAAAGGGAGCGACCGAACTGGACTGACTGAGTTGACAGAAAGGAATGAACTGACTGACGGACTGATACGGGAAAGTGAGACTGAACGAAGGAAGGCAAGTCTAAGACGGCGGAGTGCAGTGAGTGTGTGTGCGGTGTGTGTGCGGAATGACGGGAGTCTCTGTCGTATTTAGTAAATGGAAATGCTGCTAGGAATTGTGTTGCTGCTGCTGTTTGCAGAATGCATGGCGTATCTGGGATTGTATTTGTGTGTGTGGGATGAGTATTGTTGGAGGCTGTTGGTAGTGGCGTGGTGTGGTGGTCGAGGCTGGCGGTCGGTGGTGGTTGTTGGTGGTGTGTGGTGGTAACGGTGGTGGTGGTGGTGGTGGATTGCAGTCCAGTTGGTCTCCCTCCTGTCTTTTATAAGCAACTGGGGCGACTGCCGACAAGACAACTCTCACAGATCACCACACCACCAACAGCACAGATCGGGGAATGGGCCCGACTCCTCAAGCGCGCGCACTTCTTTCGCAACCTTCCATTCCGCCCGCTTCCCTTTTCTCGACGACTCACTAACAACCGAACCAGCAACCCAACCACTTTCTCAAGCAGCACAGAACTCTTTCTTCCTCGTTCCCATCCAACTACTCCGATCCGAAATTCTCTCTTTCTGTACCTAATGTCTCTGTCTTTCTATCTCTCTTCGCTCTCCGTCGCATTCTGCTGGCCACTCTTTTCCTATAGCAGCCCTTCGAGAGTCTGCTGCTACGACTTGCTATCTTACAAGTAGCATGCAGTTAGTAACTTCTTCCATGTCTGTCTGTAAGCATTTCTCCGCTTTAACCGTAACGCAAACTAAACTACCCGCATGTAGTATGCAATGCAATGCCACCCAACTTCTACTCCTGGACAAACATAAGACGCTTACACGTTCTTCCCGTATTACAACTATGTACAACCTAGTTCATGACACTATGCGAGTTAAACAAAGCGATGACTATATTGTGAGCTCTCGTAAAGAGAGAGAGCGAGAGAGATTTGATATAATCACTTTTATTTCTTGTCGCGCATAAATAGAGCTACAGATTAGCAGCAGTGACTGAAAGTAGAGCGTTTATAATATGCAGTTCAGATATACTTAGCAGTATTAGTGTAAAATGAGATTGAGTGGAGAGTAGTCTTATAAGCGTGGTAAAGGAAACGAATAGCAACAGTGTCACCTTGTATAAGAATGAACTGTGCATGTATTTCAATTATTCCCTTTCTTTGTCTGGAATAATTTTAGTTTTACATTAGAAGGTAATAATACATTTTACCAAAACAATTTCAACTATAGAGAAGTACATAAAATACTACATACTATACAGCACAGCTTATTATTACTTTTATTCAACATTCACAGTACAGTAAAGTCGAAACTTAAGATTGGTGCAATTTTTACAAACATTATTGTGAACGCTTTTTTATTTGCAATTGTTGCAGGTACTTTTAGTATTTACTTCATTTTTTATTCAGCGGTCATCGCATATGTTTAGAATTAACTCATTGAAGTATGCAAATGTTGTGCACGTAGGCTGTATTTACATATTACAGAGCTTGTACTGCTTCTTGTTCTAATGAACATCGCTATTACGTCCTACAGAATGGTAAGATTAGATGAGCATCTATCTGTAAGTATATTATACTAAAGCTATGTATCTTCTGATACCTATTTTCTAAATTAAGTAATGTGAAAACAAGGGAAAAGAAAATGCTGGTCTTTGTAATTTCACTAATGATGATGATGAGCTTAGGCTTAGGTGGACGAGAAGTTTAATTTTAGTTGGTGGAGTCCTGCGTGGCTGTAGAAGGAGCCGAAGGGTGTTATTATGAGACGCATGCATTCATGAGTCAAATCCATTTGAAATTCATTCACGTCATTCACTGCACCTTCAATGTACAACATATCACTGAATCCAGTTCATTCAAGATAAGTCCTTCTCTGTTTTATCCAAATCTTAATCTTATCTGCTTCGCTACAGTCGAAAACTCTTTTCTGTACAAAATGAAAAGACATTTCATTTTCAGTTGACTCTTTTCGTCCGTCTTCCGTTTTGTCTCACCCGTTAATTTCGCTACACTAACTTTATTTCTATACAAATACTTACGCACGCTACACTTTCGTATGTATTCACTTAAAATTCTATTGCACTTTTCCTGAGTACTATTGCATATTATGTGCAGTGCTTGCTGTATTTGAGAGCGTATGGACTAGGCTAGAAAATGTAGCTAATGTAAGTAATTTAGTCCAAAAAGTGAAGTAGGCAATCGAATGTAATCTAATGTAAAGAATAAAGAATGGTTGGAATAAGAGTTCAAGTCTGCGTTCAGAGAGTCTCTTCGCCTTGTATTTGTAGTTGATTAAAGAGAGTTGAGAAAGAAAGAGGGAAAGATGGAGATTGATCTTGAGAGAAAAATCCTGCAGTTTAGCCACCCGTGAAATCCACTTGACTTGCTTTCCTTGGTTTAGTTGTAGACTTGATTTTCCATGCAAGCCTCTTTTCGTGTCTTTGCTCTACTCATGTTATTTCACTACAAAAGAATTCTCTGTCTTCTGCTTTGTGCATATCAATGTCTCCTCAAATTCTATAATTCTACTAAACATCAACTCAGAATAATATTATTACGTAACTGTATAATCTCGTCACTACTTTATTACAACATATTTAAGCTATTTCAGATCTTCATACAATTCTAAAATTCCCCCTGCTTTGCATAGGTCTACTCATTTAATAATTAATACATATCGAGCAATTAATTATTAAGTAACGAATGTTACTTGTATAAGAATGGGTTTTACGTCCGTCT
>JABASD010001049.1:0-49349 GCA_019776165.1 Pogonognathellus flavescens | reverse complement strand
CAGAAAAGACGTAATGCAGACCACTTTTGGTTATAGGGTTACGTTATAAAGTCTATATTATAACCAACATTTCTTACTGGGTTATTATTAAAGAGTATCCAAAAGAAAAGAAATTGTCCTCATAGCAAAGAATATATCCTTATGGTTGGAATTTAAACATATCGCTATTCCTTAGAGGAATTGTTGTATTAGCGACAATTTCCACTAAACAGGTATCTGTCGTATATACATAATTGTAGTTTTTATTCGTTTCAGCGTAAAGCAAATAATTGATTTATAAATAGAATAGAACAGAATAGCAAATCCAAGGAAAATATAATATAGACACAAATTTAAATTATTGCAACACAAAATTTATTTAGAATTGTATTTATGACTTTTGAATTTCTTGTATTAGGTGGAGATATTTTCATTTTATCGTAGGAAAAAAATCGTTTATCGCAGGGATAGTGCAGAGAGAGAGAGAGAGAGAGAGAGTGAGAGTGAGAGTGAGAGAGAGATTCGATTTTATATGAGCAAATTATATTGTTTTGTAGACTTATTAATTCGCATCTTTTGTACATGGATTTATTTTCTCGACTTGTCTACCTCATTCCATTCTTCATCGACTATTTACCACACTGCTCTATTCTATACTACTCTATCAAACTCAAGAATTTGTTTTTACTCGCATTTTCAGATATTATCTCATATCTATGTGTACCCAGTCACTCACAATTTTTTACGTTTTTCTCTTTTTGGTTTCATTTGATTAAGGACTCAAGGACTGACTGACTACTACTACTGTTACCACACAAACCAATTACTATATAAAATATAACGTTGTGGTTTTCATCTTTTTACGTGATGTGTGGTAGTATGGTGCGTAGTGTTGGCGAGGAAACGAGGCCAAAGCACAGCAGTCACCTAAACTTTTTCCGTATGAATACAACCGTTAAACGCAGTGCACTGCAAGAAGCATGGTGGTGGTGTCGTGAGCTTCACAAACTTTACGGAAAAATGCCACTAAAGAAGGTTATGGTGTGAAACGTAACGTGACATTTTTCTAGGATTTACAGTAATACTACAGGTTGGATACGTACAGCTACTGCCGTTTTATGTATTTATGACCTTCATCCATCCTCCTCAATTTTACTTTTCCATATCCACTTACTCTACAATTTTACTAGCAAATGACAATCATGTATGAGCGACGTGGTATACCTTAAATATTTTCAGTAGTAATGAAAAAGTAACAACTTTCTAAGGTTTTATGGCGGATTCTAGACGCCTGGGTTTCCTGTGTCCACATAATGCTTACCTGTGATTCAATATTTATCTACAATCATTATTTGAGTGTTAAGAACCCTAACGATATCAACAGGGACGAATAAATAAATCAGGATTATTGGAGTTTAGGTAAACTGTGTAGTATGCGTACACAAGTTTGATGATACTGAAGTATATGTTTTTTGCAAAATATCTAAATAGTTATTTGCGGGGTTTTCAAGAGAAAATTGAAGATGTATAATAATAAAAATTAACAAACCAGCATGAGAAACAGAAATCCGTCTATTCAAACATACATACCTCTTATAGAATAGATATGTCAACGAATTTTATCTTTATGGACTTGCGTAACTTACGATTACACACTTTCAGTAATATTTCACTCTTGAGTAGACCTTCCGAGTTTTAATTCGAATAAACTGGTTTATGTGTAATGCTTACAATTGTTTTGTGTACTGCCGTGTCACAAAATAATATTATAGGCAAGAATTGAAAATTTGATTCTTAAACCAAAAATGGCTAACACATAATTTATCCACTCTTCTTAGAGATTTTAGATAGTTTTTGGTCATCAAAAATTCATGACTTGTTTCATAATTTTTATAGTAAATACTAACATTTAAATACAGCCTGTGTGTGTATGTGTGTTATTGGGGAAGTCACAAAGACGTCGAGTGTGAAAGTCAAATTTAATTAATTATTTATTTATTTAAACCATAAACCATCTACTCTAACAGAACGGATAGCCAATATACTTTACTACTCCGTAGAATCTTTATTTACGACTGTGAAATATATTTAAAAATTATACAACTTCCTTGAAATCGAAATTATAAATGAATTTATCATGAAGTCAACTTCGTCATGCCCTTCGGGATGTAGTTATTTCAACTTTCGGATATTAAAAATGAAGGTAAAATGAAATGTTGGACTAGTCCTTGCAGGAAAAACAAACATTCGTGTATATAGAACTGACATAAAGACCTGTAATGAAAATTATGATTCAGCTTACCTTACTGCCCTGTAATAACAGACTAAATATTTACATTTGTGAGTACATATAAGTAAACACCGCAGTTCACAGACAAATGGATTTTGGTTTCCTGTAAAAATGTATTGTATAAAACTTTCATGCTAAGATAATATGGATAATATCATAATATACACCAATAAAAAATCATTGCCTACATTATACCCTCAGTTTAATTAGGAGTTTAATTCGAAAAATTTGCTCCACTTACAACTTTTCTGATCTCTCTAGAATTAATACATAAACACCTTTTTCTGACAAAACATGATTTTTTGAAGTAATTAACAAATTTATTTTTAAATGTTACCTATTTACTTTCCCGTTAATTAAAAATTGTTATAAGAATATAACAAACGTGCGTAAGTAAACGCAGAGTAATTATAGTAAGCAATGGGTTTATCCTTCTCATTAAAACTAAAAATGCCACAATCAGTTGATATCAAATAATAGCGTAGAACTTCCGTAGGTACTTACTGAATATGTTTTATGACTGACTAATATTGTTTTGCAACTTCCTTGAGTTCATTTTCTTTGTAAGAATTTATAATCTGAAAGGAATTTGCAGGATACATAATGAATGAAGTGAAAAAGCAGGAAATGGAAATCAAGTATTTATTTAATGAAGCCATGAGAATGAAAATCTCAAGGTATCAAATCGCACCAAGAATATCTGAGCCAACATAAACCCCAACCCAACCCATGACAGTTTGGGTTGGGTTGCGATTTTGATGTTGCAGTTTAACTAAATCGGGCTATATTTATGGTCGAGGAGAGTTGGGTTGGTTTGAGTTTTATTTCTCCATACATGAAATAGGGTAGCAGTATAAAACCTCATCTTATTCCCGAGGAGACAGTCTTAACACCAATTTTAAGAAAAATTACCATTTAAGGGATATGTGGGGTAATATTTAAAAAAACATATATTAATCTGGTTTGATCAAGCTGGAATGGTGACGTTTCGGTGAACTGGGTTAAGATTCGCTTTTTGGAATAGGGGTTAATTGGGTTTTAGGACTGGAAATTTTTTAATATAAATTGGGTTGGGTTACGAAAGGATATAACCCACTTTATCCTCTTGTTACAGTAGCTACTGCAAAAGCATCTATAGAACATTGCCTATTATTCAAATACATTATAGCAATCTACAATGCATCATGCATGAGAAAAACAAGACAGTGAGTTATGATAATAAACAAGCGTGGATTCATTGATTGTATTATTTAATTGCTAGTTGTACGGATGCTTTGCAATCCACGTAAATACAATAAAATAATTATATGGTGTAAATGAGTCGATTCACACTCAACCTGTGTTGAATTAATTAAACTCCCATTAATTTAATTTATTTATGTAAGCAGAGAAGCTGTTGGAAAATTCCATTTTATTATTATGTTGAATTTATTGACAAAGTGGATCACTGCTGCATGAAGTAGAGCAAAAAGCTTTCATATACAAGAAGAACACAATAATTTATTAGAAAACCTACCGCTACACCGCTGTTGGTTTAGTTGCAGCTTGTCAGACAGGTATTTGAGCGTTATAACAATAAGAGACACTGTCCTGATGCGATGTTTTGTTGTAAAAATGCATCGCAGGCTCAAATGTGCCAACAACAGTTTCTTTTCTTTTATTAAGACGTACAACGTACATATATAAATGCAGGGCAGAGTCCCTATACATTTCCATTGCAGTTTTCCCTTTTGTCATTATTTGTCTCATCTCTTCTCTTTCCATATATACATGCTACTACATACCAACTTAAATTTTCAAATGCAAAACGGTTTTCAAAGTTGCCATTCCGTTCAACAAACAACATTTTTTTTATTATATTGTTACCAGCACAAATAAAAGAAAATCTTCCGTATAATACAATGTTTACTTTTTATGCTCTACTAATTGCGAGTTTTTTCTTAATACATAAATAGTTATTGTAGAACGTGAAATTTTCATTGTCTCGTTTCGGGTGTTTACTACATCGTCTTCATAAATAGACAGGATACTTGAAATTAGTTCATTATAAAAACCCTTTAGATATCATTGTAATTTCAGTAATTTAGGGGAACGCTTATAAAGAGTAAGTACACTATACTAGGCCATTCTATAAATAAATTGAAAATTTATACTAAAATTGTCCTCAATTCGTAACGATATCACCTATAATAATATTTATTCTTTTCATTTGCTATATGTCAAATAAATTCTCAATATAGATCCAATATAAAATCAGGTCAAACTTACTAAGGTTTGACGTATATTGTTAGCGTTGAAATGACGGGGTTGAAATTTGATTTAATGCATTTTCGATGATTCTGTTTAATAACGCATGAGTTAAAATCGATTTGGGTAAAAATTTCGCTTCAGTGAATTCCTCTAATCACCAAGACTTTTTTTAATTACGGTTGTGTATTATGGATTGACGAAAAAAACTTTTATTGTTGTTTTTTATTTAATTGCAAATATTGTATAACTGCAACTATTGTATAAGTGTACTCAGCACTCTTTATGCAATGTATTACTGCACTCTTTTAATGCTAATGGCATATTAAGCGAAATTTGTTTGAAAATGAAGCAAAGAGAAAATGTTTTAGTGGCATTCACATTGCGATTCACAACAGTGGAAGTCGCATCGCATCGCCTGCAAAGTAGTAAAATGCCGGGTTTCGTTTTCGTTCCGGTTTGTTGCATTAATAGAGTTACAGCTAGCTTCAACTCCAGGGCAGTAAACTGAACACGTTCGTTGCAGCTATATACTTCCATTTTTACTAAATTATTTATTTTCGTTGCATCTGCTGATTCTCACACAGACATAAATAACCCGCACATAGAATAAATGCAATAATAGTGAGTGGTAGTGGTGACTCGTATTTCTATTACAGTATATTGTGATAGTGTTAGCCTTTCAACGTGCATACCTTAATGCATTTAATACACATACGTATGTATTATTAAGACAGATTAAAAGAAAATAGCCCGCTTTCTACTTTCTACATACACGATGTGTGAGATGATAACCCAAACGACTTGAATGCAAGAAAACAACAATGTCATCCCGAATTTATATTTACAACTGAAGGTTTTGCTCCGCAGTTACAACAACTCTCTCACTTACTGCAATAATATTATATTTACAATGTTTGTGGCAAGTGTATATTTTGTGTGTATATTTACAAGGTAAGTGAGTTCCTACATCATAAGGAGACGAGGCATAGATAAATGTATAGGGAAATATATGTGTTGCTTTTTGTTTTTAGGTAAAACTGTCACGGCGTTTCCGCAGTCATAAATCATGCAGAAAAAACTCACGGAGAATGAGAAAAAGGGAAAGGAAAAGATTGCCTTGCACCCCTATAGTCATAATAGTCAAGTATTAGCCGACATCTCTTCAGTTGTTATATCTGTCTATCTAGTTGTAATAAATGTACCGTTATATTACTAAACCATGCCGTCATACTCCTACTCCCCTACTTTTCTAATGCCGGGCCACCTACCTACTTAAGTGTATGTAGTATTGTATCGCTCTTCTGTGTGTGTTTCAAACTCTTTTTCAAATACGATTTGTATTATAGTCGTTTGACTATGTTGTTCGTTCCTTGCTACTTGCTAACTGCATTTGCTGCGTCTTCCATAGCTGGGTTTCCTTGAACGAGGTTAGAAACACGGACAGCTGATTTCTCTTTTCTTATTTCTCTTCTTCTTCTTCCACCACCACCAACTCCTCTTTTTTCATTCATTCGATTCTGCTTTCCTTGACTTTCTTTTCCTTTCACTTGCATTACATTCCTTTTCTTCCCTGGGCTTTGAGAATGGGCAGAGGAAGCATACAAGTTGTTCTCGTCCGATGTGGCTGTACATTTCCAGTTTTTATTGTGCACTGCCATTGTGCCATAATATTATCGTGTGTTAGTGCGGTGACTTGATCATTATATGGAATGCTCCATGTGTTTCCACATTGCAGATAGTAGGAGTCGACTGTGTGTAGTCTACGTGGTTTATGAAGTGGAGAACTACTCCTTACAGACGATCAGTATTTTTGGATTATAGGTTTTTAGTGTGTATAGTACACGGATACATGTATTTTTGCTACTTAAGTTGGTTTTGCTTTGAATGCTCGTCCGTGTATTTTATTGCTCACAGTTTTTCCTTTGTCAATATTCTCCGAGTATCCATTCCTTGCATGGCCCCTGTGTGCTGCCACGGTTGGATTGTATACACATTGTATCTAAACCAAGTATAGGTTACTTGTCAATGTATTTATCTGTTGCCAATGCGTTACTGCGGATATAAAAGTATAATGTGTATCGCTCTTTCGTGGAAATTGTGCATTAGAGAGAAGAGATAGGAATTCTTATCTGTGTGAGTCACACGAGAAGATGCATAGAAATATACGACAGAGTACATGTACAAATAATATTGCGAACGAATGGACTGTTTTTGTGTCTTTTTCTTGTGTGTTTGTGTGTGGGGAAGATGCTACAAATGTATTTAGGTGGAAGACGTAATAAAAACACACAGAAATGCATTTATCTGTGTGATATATGAATGTAGAAATTCTTTCTCCGTCACATACTATCGTTACAAATATTTATCACATACCGCAAGGTGGGTATCTCATATAAGCAGACAGACACAAAGGTATTCATATTTCATACCAGGGTGCAATCATATAGATATAGATGTTGGAATAGTTTTCTTGTTTTGTGTACATGTTAAAGTAGTAAATATAAAATAGGGCAGCGATATTTTCTCCCAGTGTGTACACAAATACAGCACAAAAGCAATGGAATATGATGAAGAGCTTGACTTTAGTCTTTTTCTGCTTTTTATTTGAGAAATAAATGGAGATCTTTACTCGCGTTGACTTGGAAGCAGCACATACAACAAAAACACAAGGCACAAACAAAACATTCCACTTTCAAACATTTCAAATGTCTCGCTTCTACATTGTCAAAGAGACAACGGAGTCGATAAATGTAGGTATTCCATCATTTCTTTCTTATAAATACGTTTATAAATTAGGGAGGAAATAAATGGCACACAACAAGAATAATATATTTCTATGTGGTACTAACATTATTTACAAAGTGTATACAAAATGTATATTAGCTATGAACTGTTGAATTTGATAAACCATTCAAAGTTTTAATAATGTAGCCAATAATATAATATTATTAACTAACGATAAGTCACCAAAGGAGTTGTCAAATAAGTTAGCAGAATAACTATTCTTGCCATATATTATATTTAAATACATAAATTCACATTTCTCAAAATTTGAACTTTAGCGGTCGTTTTCAAATTTCAAATTAGGTGGGTTTCTCTTTCAAACATAAATAGAAACGTAGACACTAATGTTATAAAGTAACTTGCGCTACTTAATAATGATTCTAACTGATGATTGATATATCGAAAACGGGCTTCCGGTCTTAGAAATGAACTACAAAAAGAAACTACAAAAAACGAGAAAAATACATAAGATGATACCATCATTGAAGAAATAAAATCACACGACATACAATATTATTATGAGACTAACTATTTGCAAAATTCATGTCGGATTGTCCAATTTCAAAAGGAAGTTCGAAGTAGCTTGGTTCGAAGTAAATTATATGCTTAAATTAGCACAAAAATGGAAATGTTCCATTGGTTGAAAAGAAATTTCGAAGTTGCAAAAGAACGTTACCTAATGGAATCTGCTTCAAAAACACTCCCAAGAAGTTCACATTCGTTCGTTTCATGACATTTAATGACACTGCTACGTACACCGGAAATTTTTGTCAGTATTTCAATCTAAGGAAAAAGTGAGTGGGGAAAAACTTGAATATTTATAGCACGGACGATTACCCTGTGAGAGAAAGTCTCGTGTTGAAATGCATTGAATTGACAAAAGAGGCAAGAGGGCAGTGGTGCATTAGGAACAGCATTACAATTTATTTTGGAATAAGTTGGGCTATTTGCCAAATGGAGAGTGGCCAATGGGTGCAGTTACAAGTTGAGTTAGGTAAGAACAGTACTTGAACCTGTCTTCCTTCAGTTATGACCAGAGTTAAGAACCAGCCTAACTCTTTTCACATTTCCCCCGCTGTATTTTCACGTAACTTTACAACCCGAACATTAAACATGACAAAAATGAATTGCCAATCTTATACAGTAGAGATTAATTAAAACCTTACTATCATAATTACTCACCCTGAACACAGTTTGCAATCCAAAGGTCCGAGATAGAAAATAGTAATACTAAGCAACGTAATAAAAAATTGAAATGGACACATTGTATGAAATGAAGAAATCCTTTTTCACCAGCCATTTACTGATACAAGGAAAAGTAACATAAAGATCCTTACCTTAATATAAACGCTGATGGTATTGACTATTGACTTCATTCTGTATTACTTTCTTACCTACCTAACTACCTATATATGACCTATATATGCGTAAAGTAATCTATATCTATATATAGTTGTATGAATGACACACAATAATAAATAGTATTACGTTGTATCTTCCAAAGAATTTTATTAGTATGCCTTAAATTATATCTACGTGTGTGTATCAGTTGACATAAAATAAAAAGTGTGAGAAATCCAATAGTGGTACACAGGTCAAGTTGAATGAAACCAGAAGGAACCAGACACAAACCAAGCTGAGACAATGCAATAAAAAAGGTAATACGTGATAACAGGTACTCTCTATACGTTTGTAAAGCTAAAAGACTGAGAGATAGAGAGAAACGAAAGATATTACGTGGACACATTGGGGAGGCTTTTAAAAAGTTTTGTCTGTGACACTTTCATACATAATATCTTCCATTGTGTGTAAATGACAGAAATGAACTAGGATTTCATATGTTGCAAAGAAGGGACGGGCAGAGGGACGGGTTAACAATCGATATTTCTTGTTTCCGACATCGTATGTGAATGTTCCCAAAGTACAATCTCTCCAAAGTAATGTTCTGTAGCTAATAATATTTCTATATCATATAGCATTACAAATAGTCGACTGTTATTGGTTCTTTACGTGTGAATGTGTCTAGGTATGTGTGTTAGGAGCTAACAACTTAAGTTTAAGTGTCTGAGGGATGCTGCTTGTACAACGTGTAGAACTATAAGTGATTTCTGTGTCTGCTGTGTGTTCCTTATGTGCTATTGTGTAGTAATATCTTTATCGTCCTCGTGTTCGGTTACAAAATCCAAGTAGAGTATTAGTACACTGGTAATAATAGCCGTATCTATATTTGTCTGCACTAACTAAGCACGTACTACAGCAGCCTTTACTCAGAGTGAAACACAACGCTACGGGTACCTCATCGTCTGCAGCTCCATTCACTCTTCAAATGAGTTCTGAGAAAGCGAAGAATCTTTTTGAGATACGAGAACAGAGTAAAATCAAAGGCACGAGGACACTTATCAGTCTTCGATTGAAACCAAACCAGGGCAGGCGGAAAGAGAGGAAGAAAGCTATGACGACTAGGAAATCGAAGTAAAGGCAAAGAAAGAAAACACACACAGAGACACTATCCGTCCACCCGCTATAACAACAATAAGTACATTACTTAGTTACACTTTCATCTTCTAAAAGCAAATCTTAGAATTTCTCTCTCGTCTTCTCATGAAACAGTCAGTCATATACCTAACCACCATATGATTCCTTTCTCCTGTGTCATACGATAACACACATTCACGCACTGCGTCCCACTACCGTCATATAATGCAATATAATAAATTTTATCCATAATGTATCCTCATGCGATGCGTGTACATGTCATTCCCATATAAGCACACGTGTGTGTGAGTGTGGGACGACTCTGCCTCTACTAGTAACGCTAAACCAATAATCCAATCTAAAGGCTTAAATTCTACTACTACAGATATGTCCTACTATTCTTTTCTACTGTGATCACATAACATTGCATTGTTGTCCTTTCCTTCATTCTAACCAAGAGTATTCCTATTATAGACTAAATATACAATCCTACCGACAATAATATGTTCATTGTACATATGTGAGTGTGTGTGTGTGTGATACTTATGCGTGTGGTAGGATAGTCCTTTGCCATTTCACCAGTGAAATTCACCAGATGCAACTTGAGCCACGAAAACTTTCCACATTAGCGAAACGAAAAGCTGCACACGGAGATTCCTCATGTACAAAGTGTGCTCGTGTGTTTAGATGACTTGTCTACGGCTACTATACAGGAGTATTACTACACAACGCAGTGTTAACGTACCATAACAGGTTAGTCTCAATGCTATTTCTTTTCCTACGACTACCCACCACAGTCTCTATACGTCTGTTACTACTGTCATTGTCTTTTTCACCACCGGAGTTCTCCCACTACCCGTACCTACTACAAACAATATACAAGTTGCAAAGAAGACAGTAACTGCAGTTAAGGTATTAGTATTAGTATGTGTGCTCCTACTTCCTCCCCGCAGTTGCCACCGGACTATTATTACTATTTACTATAGTACTATATTAGTATCAATCGCATTTAGAAAACCGGGAGAGTATAATATAGGGAGGTAGTATCTGTAGTAATATATAATGCATTGCGTATGTCCAGTGCGTAGGTACTTACATAATACAAAGAGTGCTATATACAGATAGACCGAAGTAAGTTTACTTTTCCTGCTGTAGGGAAGAAGTTTAAAGGACAGTAGAAACGACGTGGACGGAACAAAGTATTTCATTTGTTTTACTAGTAGTACCTAGGTAGAAATAACACAGAGAGTATTAAAGTAGTAGGAGGATGTGGATATATTTGTCGGAACTGCTGGTGCGTTGATATATTATATCGTGGTATGTCTTATAGACTTGTATTTGTGTAGAAGAGACAGAGCTGGAAGTTAGAACGAACAATAAGTCCATCGTTAGACAAGTGCACATACCACGCGAGACGACAACAGGCAAAGCATGCACTTCCCTTAAAGTTCTTCTATCTGTGGAGATAATGTGCTGCATACCACACGTTTGGATTATCGTCGGAAAGTTTTCTCTCTCTCTCTCTCTCTGGCTCTGTTCTTGTTTCCAGTCTTACAAGAAATTCTTCGTTGGCACATTAGTACATTACATTAGTTACATTAGCACAGAAACATCTTCATTGTTCTAATGTCTTTTACCTATACTGGCACATCACATTACAATGAATTACTCATACGAACCTCAACGTCTTTCTTCAACTCATCAACAATACAGCTCCGCTATGTAGTAGCTAATGTACATCTTTCATCGGTCATTAACGTCCATTCCAGATGTACGCAGCTCATAATAAATATACATTATGTAACAACGAGAGGATACTCACTTGCTACAAAAAGCTGTATTTCTGCTCAAATATTATTCTTGGGGTATTATTATCTTCCGAGGGAAAAACACGGGAAGGAAACAGATTTTACGCAGACAAATCAAAGTTTTATTTTTGATGAGAATTTCTCAGAATGTAATTATTGCAGTAACAGGTTCGCTATCACCCCTGTTGTAATTCTGATATCATATGACACTTCAATTATAACAGAGATGCTAATCGTTTATGGGAATAATTGTCAGTTAGAGTACGCAACGTATATAATGCAATATCTGGTTTTTTATTTGTACCATGTTGTTTACAATCACCAGGTAACAAATTATTATTTTTCAGGTAAATTCACTCCTAAGAATGTAAATGAATATACATTTTCTCATTCCAAAGTAACGGAGGTACTTTATGCAAATGTCAAAGCTTAGTCTGTCCGTCATACACTGTGATAACTTCAGACACGTTGAGATATTTTGTTCAACATCTCCTTGTATTATCTAGTGTGAGACTAGTTTGAATATGGACCTGAATTAGTCCACTCTTTCATGATTTTTATTTTTTAGAGATGCATTTTAGGTTTAAGAGTAACAGCCTGGGCATCTAATTATAAAATCACATTTATTTCCTCCGTCTTTTTAGTAATTGGCAGTGGTTACTTTAAATAATGTTATATTCATTTGTATGTCGGTAAACACCTCACTCTGACAATTTTTTGGACCGTTTTACAATGGTGTATTCTGTTAATGACAAAAGTGTTTGGTATCAACGGGTTGTTTCCGTATTCATTTATTAAACAACGAATGTTGTTTTTAATTATTTTAAGTTCGTATTTGTTAGTGCAAATTAAAGAAGCTGTGTACACCGAATGATAAATTTAACCAAAATTAAAACGTACTTCTTACTGCAATATTTCATAACACATATTCACTACTCACTTAGGTAATGAATCCAGTCATAAAATAGCAATTAAAAATAAGTACCGAAATATGATTAATAGATAAAATAATAAACTGTATACTGTATGAATGCATACGAATGTTAAGGGAACAACATCAATTTATATTTGCATTCACATCTTCATTTTATGTATTTGTCTTATCTATGTAGGGTATGGTATGTCTATGCAGCTATCATTAATATGACCTATTATGTTACTATAAAAAGCGGTTTGTAAATCAATGGCACAGTAAAACACATAATTTGTTCTCCTTTAATTGAGCCTCTGTTCTCCCAATACAGAAGATGCCATTAAATATTCTGAGCGACTACTTTGGTTTATTTTTTCATTTCCTTTTGAAGTGTGTGAGTTGTGTTGTTTGTGTGATGCTGCATTGTGTCTATTAATTTCTTGTTCTTGAGCCCATCCTTATTGTCGTCTGCATCAAACAGGAATTACAGTCACACTGGATGGCCAATATAAATTAGCTATTCCAACCTATGTAGATTATAATAAGACTGCTGCATATGAGGACATGGTTGCGAGTCCAAGTCCAACTTGTCCAAACAGGTGTGTGCTTATATTTTTTGTTTCGCACACGTACAGGACGCAACTTTGGAGTCGTAACATGAAAGATGAACTGAATGCAAAACCAAACCCATGATGATGATGGGATGCTATTAAGTGAAGCATTCTACTCCCCACATCCCAGTCCGGCATAATTATTCGGGCAATTAAGCTCAGAGACAATGCACTGTATTAGCTATTCGTTTGGAATTGCGTGGAGTAACAACCGACATTACTTATAGAATCGTCACTGCAATGTGCTGTATGTGCGGAGCAACACACAAAAACCACTATTGAGATAAATGCCTTTCTTCTCTCATTCCATTATTATTGTTGTTGGTCTATGTGTCGTGTCGTATATAAATGCACATACATTTCTCTACTCTCTGCCCCATGAAGATCATCCGATTGCTTGTATTGTACTTGTACGACATACATTGTACATGGTAATCTTATATTAGATTCCCTGACGTTAATAACAATATAGTAGTACTATCCTTAGTAATAATGTAAATCCTAAAAGCGCATTTTATAGAAAGAGAATAATAGCACAGTTGATATAACCTGGATGGATGAATTCACGCCGAGAGAAATACGGGCGAGCGGAATGAAACAATGAAAGAGAATGCAAAATCAACCATTAAGCCAAGAATGAAGCCAACTCACAATCAGAAAAAGTACAATGGGAATAATGCCGAATGCCCACCAGAAGAAAACTAATAAGGGATTTACTAAAGGGTCTTGGCGCTTTGAACAACAAGTGCTGGTAGAATTGCATTGCAGTGAATGTGTGTAACTGCAATAATCGTCAAAACCATCCAAGCTAGAATCTAATGTAATGTAATGTAATGACAGCAATAAAAGAATTGTATCGCAGTTAGCTGTGAGGCGCTTGGATGCGGAGACGACACAAAGCGAAACAAACGGTGAACCTAATACTCCACAATACAGAGCCATGTGCAGTCAACATAAAGTTAAACCAATTTTCCTTTCGGTATTTTGTACGTATGGCTCATGTCTTTTAAAGCACAGCGCTCCATCCACCATCAACACAGAGGAGCATCCATTCTTCCAAAATCATAAAACCAATAACATAGTTTACTCTGAGCGTGTCCAATTCATTTACTTTAAACTGTCTCGGTGTCACTGCGAGATTTCCAGCTTCAACGAAAGTAATTGTGGTAGAGACGTGCCAATAATTTATTTACTGATGACCTTTTTCATTCATCGCAATGAAACAGAACGAAAAGAACAGATGCTCAATTCCACATTATAAACAAGCAGATCATAGAATTCCTTCGTTGTTATTGGAAATAAAATAACAAGTTGGAAATAACTTGTTTGCACTAACAAGTGTTATAATGCGCTTTTGCATACATGCAGTATTTGCATCCATAAAAAAGGAAACAGGTGACTGCAAAAAATGAGTACACACATAATAAAAGAATAAGACACATGCAGAAAAGTGCTGCTGTAGCGTAGAAATGCTTCTTGTGCTTTTCATGTCAAATGAAAATAAAAGGGTCAACACCGGGTGTATATAAACAACGTAGTTTCGTACTATTTAAAACAGTGAAACTTATGCAAAGTTACGAAATATGTGTATTTAATTTTCTTATGTTTTTCAATTGTTGGAATTCAGCTGTTACTAAGTTATTGTACCATTGTATGCGTCGTCGTCGTTGCTGCTTATGAATCAAATGTCAATTTCATTGTAGCATTTAATTTCACAGCTTGTAAATTGTTTGCATTGATGTACCATTGTCATGTATGCAGGCAAGGTATCTCAAGCGGTTTAGCGACACTCCGAATCGTAGCTGTACCCAGGTATCGACGTACGTCTGGGGAAGCAGCCGTGAGACCAAGCAGGGAACGTGCATTTTACCGTATAACCATGGCTCCTAGTGTAGCTAAAACAGTTGAAGTACCTGATATGTAGATCTGCATAGTTAAAGTGTCAAAGGGCACGAAGTGGAATTCATCTGCGAACTTAACCTCGAACAGAACATGTAGAAAATTTGAAATCTTTAGTTCAAACTGCAAACAGACGGACGGACACAGGGACAGAGTGCAACGATATAAACAACTGGGTTGTTTACTGCTTGTGTTAAGACATTGCATTTCACATCGCATTGCACCTACCTAGATATTTACTAGATATACAATATACATATATTATACACAATGCAAGTAATATACATTTTTATTGTTTAGATAGAGATACATCCCTTTGTACTTGCTTTGCACTAAGTGTAGTATTTTCTTGTTTCATTCCCAAACTGAACTAAAGGATCGAGCTAAAATGTAGAAATGCAATTATAAGCCACACTGAACTCAAAAGCAATACAAAGCGGTTCACCATTAGCATTAGCCAATACTACTACTATAGCTACCTGTATTATATTTTATTTGTATAACAACTATTAGCCATATTATAACTCATATTTAATAGTTTGAAATAACATTGATTTAGTACAATGCCTAGGAAATCTTAAGTAAGGTGTTTCTTGCCATTAATACCTACATATCCACACTAACTCACAACGAAAGACTCGTAGTACACTGAAGAAGCTGAATTGGTTATGGAAAATTGTCATTATGGTTGTGCCACTATAGGATACCATGTATCCGTGTGCATCTATGTGCACGGAAGCGAACTGTTTTAATATGCAATAGTAAATTGCGAGTTGTCTTTTGTCAGGTTCAGGTAGTCCAGACATTCTGCTGTGCATCGTATGTGGAGATATGCTACTGAATCATAATCATAGCACTGCACAGAACTGGTTATGAATATTATTGGTGGGAGAATCTTTTAATAGGTAGGATGGTTTAGATATGTTCAAGTGCACTGTAACACACCGATGATACACCTGTGCACGCGTGTGTAAGTCAGTCTCCTATATATTTATATTTTATATGTGTACGGTTATTATTAAAGCGTTTCTAGCTTCGTGTATAATGATACGAGTCCACTAGGAGAGTTTCTACTTGTGCAAGTTATCATTGGAGTAGATCGTCGTCGTCTTCTTCGTAGGTGGTTAGTTATTATTGTGTAGTTACTAGAGTAAGATATGCATAATAGGTGCAGTGTGAGCATATATAGGGCTATAAGGATATACCTGGTTTAAAATATAAAGAAAACTCTTCTGTCGTTTAGTTTTAACTCGTTCGTACTCCAAAGGTATGTCTAGAGTACAATACTTATCTATGTAAAACAAAATGTGATGTAGAGTGAGTTGAGTTGTGTGTGGAGTGCAGGTCGTCGTATAATCGTAATAATATGGCAAGGGTTTGCCTTTGTCGTTTTCGTCGTCGTCGTCGTAGTCGTCATTGCAAGCGGAATAGTGAAGACATAAAAAACGAAAAGAAGTTTCCTGTCGTTAAGATATTCCCCAGAGTGGAAATCCGGTTCATCGTTCTAATTTTTTTCTGTGCAATTGTAGGCAGAGTAGCTAAGTGAGCCACATACAGATATATACCACCAACACTACTCGGCAAAGAAGAAGGGAAGGCGAACAGCAGCAGAAGTGGCAGCAGGTAGTGCGCTATGTAGTTAAATGTATGCAGAAGGAAAAAGGAGACGACGAGAAACTAGTTTAGTTTCATTTCAGATTGTGCAACGTCAGCAAAGCCAACTGAGGGCAAAATCAAGTCAGGATGAGACGACAGGACGACACGAGAGACTCAACAAACTCTCTGCCCTACCTTTACAAATAGGGCGAGAGATTATCTTCCAAATAACAAAAAACAACCGAGTTAGTCGAACGATCTTATTAGTCCCAAGTAAATATGTAGTAGCACTCTCAGACGCAAAAAATACGAGACAATCAGCAGGTGTACTACATATCGTATTGTGTGTGTGCAAAGAATGTCATTTAAATGCATATTGCTAGTTGCAGTTTTTGTATATTCTATGAGCATTTTCATCAGAATGACAAATGATATTTTCTTTTAATGCTGAACACGATCTTAGTCACAAGATAGTGTTGAAATATCTAAAAATTGCAATAATGTTGGTTGCTTTGATTCGTTCATACAAAACTACATGATATTTCGATGTAAATAAAGTCAAAAAAGCCAAAACAGATGAGAATTTCACAAGTTTGTGAAGTTTTGTAGTAACATTTAACTAACATCATCAACAGGTACCCGTTGAAAAAACCATAATAGTTGACCATAATAGGTTGTGAAATATGAAAGGCAAACAGTAGGAGGAATGAATTATGAAAATAATCCCATTTACTTATGTGGCAAAATGAAACTGGGTACGGTTAATTTTTTTATCATTGTCGTATGCAATAGCTTATAGAAAGTCTGCCAAAACGTTTAAACATAATTTTAGTTGCACATTATAAATCGACGTCTGTCTGTCTGTCTGTCTGATGATACAATTCAAGAAGAGAGTATCATATAATTTACATATAGGCAATACTGTTGTAAAAATTAGTGAAGCGTGTAAGTCAGATTTTTACAAATGTTTAACAACGCACAAGCGAATTCTTTTCGATCACAGGGCTACAAGTTTTAGTATTTTTTAAAAAACTGTGCCATGATTGGCAAAATCATTCAGTAGAGTGTGTGTGAGTTGATGTTTTTTCTCTTACTTACATAGTTCAGTCAGTCAGAAAGCTACCACTTGATTTTACTATGGCACGTGTATCTGCGATTGAGGAGCTATTCTTGAACATTTCATCCAATTATTTATTTACGCTTGAATATTTCATTGCTAATGCACTGTTTAATCCCAATGTATGATTTTGTTCAAATACAAATACTACTTTCTCAAGCAATTTTTCACGCTGACAACTGATGGAAAATTGCTTGAAATTGACTACAGCATTAATTTTCTTGAAATGCAGACGGTTGTTGTGTAATGATTTGTGGAAAAGTTTCTAAACAGTTAAATGGATTTAATAAGAACTTTCTGATATCTTCAACGTAATTGTCCATATATTAAGCTGCTTCTACAAAAGAATCATTTTATCTTACTTGAAAATTATATTTAGATAAAAATATCATCTATAGTATAGCAGAAATACCAAGAAAGTTAGCAAACTAAGTTTGTGACTGGCAAATAGTTTCTTTTGAAGTTAAAATGAAGAAATCATTACGAAACCTTGAAATATGTGCTAGATGATACTACTAAACTAATTAGATTAGAAATCTCTGAATTCAACTACAAGTATATTTGTTTGTGCGCATAGCATTTACTGTAGCCTTTCTGTGAATGTAAAAGATCGAAGAAAAGTTTTTATTTCTACGAATGTCATTTGAGTCTCGTTGAAAATTCTGATACAGATGTGTAAGTAATTCATTTTGGGTTGACTGTGTGTTGCCAGTAATAGTTCCTGGAATCTATTAACTTTTATACTTTGCATTATTGAACAACGTAGTTGTTTATATGGTTTCACTCTGTCCCTGTGTTTGTCCGTCCATCTGTGTGCACGATAACACGATAAAAATAGTTTGAGCTAAATACTTCAAATTTGCTACACGTACCGTTGAGGTCTTGTTCGAGGTTAGTCAACCACTTCGTGACCTTTGACACTTTAACTTTGCCTAAACACATGATAATGGTACATCGATGCACACAATTTAAAAACTGCGAAATTAAATGTTGAGATTTAATTCTTAAGTAGCAATGACCACCACACAGACCCACAGGTACACTACCTTGTAACAGTTGATTTCCAATAATTGAAAAATATTTTTTTAAATATTATATTGCGAATTTAACAGCGGAATCTTATGTTCCTCTGTTTTAAATTTTACAAATTTATTCTTATTTAGGCTCGAAGTTGACCGGTTTATTAAGTATCGCAAGATACTTGTGTGATAATGAATTGCCTGTCTGTCTTTCCGTCTGTCTGTATGCACGATAACTCCAGAACGGTTTGAGACATTGTCTTGAGGTCAATTGGACCGTCAAGTTGGAAGATGGAGTCAATCGATCATATCCTTTATGACTTTTAGAGTAACTACTGTGTTAATACAGCTTCAAGTTTGAAATCGAAGACCGCCAATTTTTGAATTTGAAGGCCGCGAATGTTTGAAATTTTCTATAAATGTCAATTGATGTTATTAAATACATTACGTAGTCAAAACAGTTATACTGCTACACACTAACACAGTGTCCCAGTAGACATTATTATGTCATAGTTAATGTTACGGTATGAAAGCTCACAACACCGTGTCACTTTGCAATGCGATACTTCTTTCCACCGTTGCAAATGGTTTATTATAAATAAGAGTAGGTACATGGAATTAAAAGTTTAGCTCGGAAAATGAATTTCTTTAGAAACTCCAAGTAGCTCCAAGTATCTTCTGTAGAATTTGACATTACCAAGTTACAAAGTAAAAACTAACGAGATGAAATGAAAGTTCATAAGGAAAAACTATTTTGAAAAGTCATTCGTTAGTGAGTCCATTGCAAAGTAGAGTTGGGAACTATATCCTCCCACAGATCTTTATTTTTCCTCGGCTGGCTCTTCCTTCTATGCAACATTACGTATAAACACATATCTCCTAAATGAGTTGGTACTATTTATTTACTACATAGTTATTGTAAGGATTTCCCTGACGGCTGCCTCTCCCAAGCTCTTTTATGAATATACATAGGGATACATCACATCACATCATCTCACACACAAGAAGAAAGGTACGAAAAAAAGCAGAAGACTTCAACAACCTAACATTTTACTCGCAGTTCATTCAATCCCGAGATTACAGAAACTTTGGTGATATTATGACTAGGAGCTACTGGACGGCAAATTTAAGAGCTACCTTAAGTACAGTGTTTATGTAGCTATCTGTCGACCATTCCCTAAAAATGTGGCTGGGATCAGTCTCAGAATACTTTCTTTGCTTCACAGCCGTTTACCTATAGCCCCAACACACCAACAGATTAGTAGAATCTCAAAGTACTAACTTACCTTCTAAATAATAAAACGCTACTGGTACTACTACTATGGCTTTAGTATCTCTATTGCTCTAAGTATAGATATATAAGAGTTGTAGGTGCTGATGGAGGGAAAATTTCGGTACCTATCTGTATACATACTACGAGATATGTATAAACACAAATTTTGCTCACGAGCCCTGCTACATTTCATGTTTAAGTAGCATAATAATTTGTAGAAACTAAGGCGGATTATGGCTTGAGAAATTTCTAGTTTACTAATGCTCGTATTTAAAAGCTAAGTACTAGTCTAAGCCACTACTGGTTTAAAAATATATTTAGTTTATTGACTTCAATCGTGCATAACTAGACTGCACACATACACACAGTCCTAGAATGTAGTAGGTAACCAGTGTAGATACAAAACTTGCAAAACTTTCCAAAAGAGCATAACCAGTAAATATTATGGCATTGTAGTTCACCACCAGCGTCCTGCATTTATATAATGCTACTATTTACACTTTTGCTCTGTAAAGAAATGTTTAGCTGTAATTTCAACGTTCCATATATACACACCGGTTTAATATACGACAGGGCAGGTAGAAAGTAGAAACATTTTAATATACATTGATAATATATAGTACACAGTATTATTATAATGTATAAAGTGAGCTAGCAGATAGACGAGAGTGGAAATGTAAGTACAAATCATGCATATTCATATAGGTACTTGACTGTGCGTCTACTTATACAATTAAAGTATAGTGAGTAATTCCCTTGTGTAGAAAGTCAGTATGTAATAAAGAAAATAACTTGGGGCTATGAAAGTCAACTGAATGCAATTCCAGGCAACATGTTTCGTGTCATCTCTGACTTTAGATTAGCTTAGTTATTTTCCTATGACTTGACAGCAACTTTTTCTTATTACAGTTTTGACTGAGTGAGTCGAGTCAAGACGGGAATTAGATAAAGTGGAACATAATAATATAATACAACGTCCCTTGCATAATATGGAATTTTAGCCACAGGAGAGGCATGAGTAGAAGAAACCTAACTGCTACAACACACTCCGAATTGAACGAAAGAAGCAATGCTGGAACTCCGCTCTTGGCTTACTTAAAATAGATATTATTTATATGTTGTACATTCTACATAACTTCAAGTCTCAATCTACAAAACGATAATAAGCGACAACTTTCTTTACCAATATAATAGTGCACCACTTTCGTATTTGGGCGGAGACCCGTCTAACTAGAGTTTCCTTGCAAACATCCACCATGACAACAAACTGAACAAACCTTCGAAATGGCTTTACGAGCAGGCATACAGTAGGCAAAAGAACATCTACTTTTATATATCCGGAGGCCCTTGCTTTTCAAATATCATTCTAAAATTGGCATTTGCATCACTTTTCCGCGTTGTTCAGTTTGTAATCAACATATTAATAATTTACCGGTCAGAACCGGGTGTAAATAAACCACTTAGTTCCGGAATATTTAAAATAGTGATTTTTAAAAATGCACTGAAATATAAATATTTAATTTTCTTCATGTTTTTCAATTGTAGAAAATCAAATGGGTCTGGGTAGTGGGTCTGCCTCATTATCGCTACTCGTTGGTACTATGAAATTTTGCGTCATCAAATTATTTCATTTCGCTCATTTTCAAAGTTTTCTTTGTATTGATAGATCAGTAACAAAGTTAAAGTGCCAAAGATCATTAAGACGTTGACCGATTTGGCCCGTATTCAAACTTAACTTTATATACGACCAGTAGCAAATCTGAAGTCCTTACATGAACCTAAAACATTCTTGAGTTATCCTGCACACAGACACAGGCAAAATGAAACCATGCAAACAACGACGTTGTTTAATACATATAAAGGCTGTATATACTAACTCTCTTTGTATGTCTAAACAAAAAGTGATGAAATCCCCACATAATTAATTACATCAGATTTTTAATATTATAAAATTTCATTAATATTTATTAATTGTGAAACCTATGCTTTAAATAGTAGTAGGTAAATGGTTACATAATTTGTAATTTGAAATTATATGATTGTAATGAAGTAATATATCCAATCAATAAAATATCTATAGATACATACTGTTAATATTTACTAATCTAAAAATGTCTCAGCAGTGTCAAGGCAGACAATTAGAAATTTAAATTGTATTCATTTATTTTTTTCCCGTTCCATACTACTGCAGTACAACCAAGAAATATATTATGGGAAGTTGTTCGTAAATTCGACGCCGGGGTAAATTAGGAGTGTAACTTTGAAATGAATTCATATTTCAATTTACTTGAATGAGCTTAAAAATGTTCAAGCGTTAACTTGGAATGATATTGTACATTGTACAGTGTATACTGTTGGATCGTACATTTGGGCATTCCATAGAATGAAACTAATATTGTGTGACTGATATTATGTCTTCTAGTTAGGAAAGCTTATGGCATCAAATTGTCAAAGTCTGGTAATCATGTAATGGTCATGATATAAAATTAAGTCTGACAGGGGGAAGTTTAGAGAAAGATACAAATTCGAGACAAGTACGCAGCTCTACATAATGACCCAAGTCCCAATTGTAGTAGGTAGGCATATTATATAAATAATATGTGTAATATAATTTCATCCTATTTATGTAAGTGCATTCTGTATATAGTTATAATAGAACAAGTACAACGTAGTTGCTTAAGGTACAAACGTCTCCTGCTTTCGCTACCTTGACTAATTAAATTGTTTGCATCACAATTTGCTAATTTGTAGTTTGTCTTACGTAAATGAAATTAGCTTTGCATGTATATAATTTTCCAACTGTCTATCCAACTGTACAGATAATCTTATGCAAAAAGTAAATATATGCAGAAATGCAAACGTACATAGTTAATATTACTTACATCCCCAAAGACTCAATTATACAGTCAAATTGCCACCAGCCACCAGGCACCTATACCAATTTGACAAATTTCAAGCAAAATAAAATACATATCTCTGATACCAAACAAAATTACATTGTATCAGCAATCCCTACCATAATATTGCATGCACAGGATATGTGTTAATATAGAAATGTAGAATTAATGATCACTCGATCGTGCATTAACTATGTAAACTGTAAAAGCTATTAATCCTATGCCTTATTTAGTTCGAACGCTGAGTATGACACAGTTGAAGGTAGCTGTTTGATTTTACACAGGATGACGGAATATTAATAGAAGCCTTATGTTACGCAACACCCACACAAATCTACTGAAAAACTGGCATGGCAAATGCCTGGAGCAATTAACGTGGAATCGGAAACAAAATCCACCCTTCAAGTTGTGTTCCCACTGAAAAAATGGTGAAATTAAAGCGTAGGGCAAGTCAAATTCTGTTTTCATGGGGAGAATTACAAAGAGCGAACATAGTGACGAGCAAGTAGTGTAGTAAGAACGCTGAACGCACTATCATTAATGTGTAAGACGTTTCATTGCTTTTGCCTTGACTTTGAGACGACCACGACGACGAGTTGTGCGTACACGTACATGGAGAACAGAGATTTGGGTAGAGATAACGATGCATGCAAGTCAAATCAACAGAGTTAGAGTTACTAACAATAAGTAACTTTTATACTTTATATTCTTCTACATACGACACCATAAAAACTAGACTGGATTCATTACACACTTATATATATGGGCATTGCATTACAATTACGTACAACAACTCTGCGTCTTTTACTACTACTCCTATTTTTCCACTACCAAATCAGTTCACCGGATTAATATTGTATTGACGGTGCTGGTTTTGTTCCGCTTCTGTAAATATACTACATTACACGTTATGTTTACTGTGTCTGATTGTGAGTGTAGTAATGTTCTGTTTTGTTGTTATGATTTTCCTTTGGTAATGTAATAATTTGTAAAGGGTTCAAAAGTTCGTATGAAGTATGAACTAGTAATGCAATGCAAAAATGTACTTGGAAATAATAAAATAGATTTTTACCGGAAACTATTTACACACATACACACACATAGTACATAGGTAAATATAGTGCGTCATTAATTATATTCCTTTCTTTACGATTTAACTTGAACCTCCACGGTTTCACTGCCTTCGTCCCCCGCTTAATTAGCTCTCTTCAACATCCGCTTATTTTTAAATCTATTCCCTATATGCTGCTCGTATCTGTAATTGTGTTACATTTATGTTGCTCATGTGTTCGTATTACTAGTGCAATCATAAACCAATCTATATTAACCTGTCGGTCTATAAAATGAACTTGCAGGATAAGGAGGGAGCCGCAGCTTTAGCTTTTAATTACACACCTGACTTAAAGTTGGGTTTCAATCATGCATTTCTACGTATATTTATTCCGTCCATCACCATCACTGTGGATAGTATATTGGTAGGTTATGTAATAGTGTTTCGTCATAATTATATCATGCCAAACGGTAAGACATAATTTAAATTTATTATTGGAACCTTATATTGCAAGATTGCAATTTAGTAGAGACAACTTGCTGTATTATTAGTTTACATACATTCACATGGCACGAGATTGATAAACATCATACTTAAACGTACAAGCAAAGTTAAAGTTGTAGATTCCGATTTATAGATTCTAAAATGGTTTATAGTGTTTCGTTTTTTATAATTAGACGTGTATGCATTTGTTGATGAGAAATTGCTGTAGGAAAATAAGAAAAATATTATTTGAGATAAAATTAAACAAATGAGTTCAAGCTTGTTGAAATATCTTATACTAATACTTATAGTGGATTTGTGTATAGGTAGTAATAATATAGTTATTCGCAAGTTGTACACACAGAAGTATATTATAAACACTACTGGTATAGCCTAATAATAATAAAGCATCAGAGTGAAGCTTAACAGTTCAACTTTTCTTTCCCTAGTGAAATATTTCTCGACTGAGTTTTTCCAATGAAATCATCAGATACGTTTGGAAGAGACTTGTGCAGCAAAGAAAAATGTGTAGTGCACATGTCTATCTAATCTGCACATCATTTACAGGTGAATTACTTCACATCACATTAATTATAATTGCTAATTATCAATTAGAGTTTATTAAAAGAAATACTTTTGAAATCAGTAATTGTAATTAGTGTGGATTCCACGCAGACAAAGGCATTGTTCTCCATCGTCATGTTCTGCCTTCACTCTTTACGTACAAAAACATTCTCATCTGTTTGGGAAGCAGCTTGTGTAAGACAAACCTCTCATTCGACGAGAAAGATAATACTGTACAAAACCCACGACAATAAGATACTTGTTCAATGTCACTATTATGTTTCTGTACTACTACCACTACGCAGTGCATGTGTTTTTCTTCTCAAAATGTTCCCCAATCCTTTAGTAGAAGAATGAGACATTCTACAGTTCTAAATCCTCATTTATTGTTCAATAGACTTAGCTTGGGCGTGAAACATCCTGCCTGTCTCTTGAAATCATCAATCTCAAGTCACACAACCGAGCGACTTAACAGGGAGGCTGCAATAGTCACATATCATTAGGCACATAACGGATTGATAAACCATTAAAAGAAAAGACGAACAGACAAACGTCTTTGTAATTGAAACAGAACACCTTTCATCGTTACATGCTGATTGTGCCAATTAGTATTGAGTACACGTCCAGCATCACACTCACAACATTAAAGAACACACTCCAGAATCTCTCGTCTCATTCTCCCTCTCTCTCTCTCTGTTCGGGTCAAACACAATAACACTTTGACATCTGAAAAAAATAATGGCTCCCTATCACTTACCAACCGTCTTTAACCGTAGAACAATTTTTTATTTTGCTACGATTTTTCTAATACCAAAACAAAATAACAAGTACCTATGGAAATTTATTGCCTCGAGGTACAGCTAAAATCTTAACTTTTATAAATTTTGGTAGACCGCCTTTTTACAAATAAATAAACCATCTGTAACGGTTGAAAGAAGGGACGAAGTGAACAGTGACACTGTATTGTGAACCATGACAATGTAACATTTACAATGACATCAGCATGTCAACTGTGACACTGTGTTAAATAGTAGTAGTATGGTATAACTCCGCTGACTATATGTATTAAAAACATTCAATGTCCTTTCTTGTAATATTCAACCATTGGCGGACTTCAAATACAAACGCTGACAGATTTCAATTTCAAACATCAATTGGAAGTCGCGTAGCGGTATTTAGAATGCACTGTATACTCGAGGCTGTATTAACACAGTAGCCACTATATTAGGTCAAAGGTCATGAAGGAGTTGACCGATTGACCCCATCTACGAACTTTGACTCACATATGACCTTAAGTATTTATACCAAATTCGATTAAAATATCTCAATCCATTCTCAAGTTATCGTGGTGAAGGACGGACAGGGAGATTTGGTCTTCACATAAAGTGACTTCGTCCCTTAATAAACCATTCAAAACGGATGTGATAAAGTAGCGTAAGATACACAATTACCTATGTTACCTAACAGTTGTATACCATCAATTTAATGATTTGTCAACTTATTTACCAACGGTTGTTGTCAAATGAGTTGTAAATTGTTGTTGTCAACTGTTTTGACAAAATTAAGTGGATTTGTCTCGAGATATCGAATTACATGATACAGAACCAGACAAACAGAACGTTCCTATACAGCAGCTTTTGCTTACGCTACTTAATAAGTACGGTCAACACCGGATGTAAATAAATAACATAGTTTAGTAGTATTTAAAACAATTAAACACAAGAATGCACTGTTAAATACAAAATATAATATAATGTTTTTCAGTTGTTGGAATTCAACTATAAGATAGTGTACCATTGGGTTTGTGTGGTGGTCATTAAAACTCAAGAATCAAATGTCAACTTCATTTCAACATTTGAATTTGTAAATTGTCTGCATATGGATGCACCATTACCATGTGTGCAGGTAAAATTAAAATTTCAAAGGTAACGAAGTAGTTGACCCATCACCCTTATCTGCCAACTTAACCTAGGACCTTAACAGGAAATCAATAGTACGTGTAGCAAATTTGAAGTCTTTAGCTCAAACCGTTCTTGAGTTAATGTGTATACAGACGGAGGGACGGACAGACACAGGGACAATATGAAACCATATAAATAATAATAATAACTACGTTATTTAATAAAATGTCCATGCCCCCTCCCCCAACTTCAGATGGAGAGCATGGACTACTATTATGGAAGTGTGGTTAAGGTATATACTACGTACGTAATTTTGATAGTTTGAGTGCAAATGGAGTGAAATCGGTCAGAGTCAAAGCGTCAGATTAATTTAGAAACATATGACTTTGCTTCTCGTTAATCGAACGCACGTTCTTTGCTCCGGGGATTTAGAGAGTATTTATCTAGCAGTAATGAAGTGACGTTATGTAGACAAGTGGGAGATCAACTGTAGTGTAATCTGATCTGACGTTACAAGGAAATATAGAATTATGTAGGATGTTAATAGACACTAGACGTGTGTTATACAATATTATAACAAGTTCGTAAGTAGTATAATGGCCATTCGTTAGGAAGGCGCAGTCAAATGTTGAAGCGACGTGACTGAAATTGTCAACCTGTACTTCCCAGCTTACGACGTATCAGTGTAAAACATTACGCCTGTTCACTCTGTCGAATTAACTTTCACAGTCATTTCTCCATGTCACTAATAATAATACGCTATACACAGCTACATATGTATAATACTAGGCCACATACTAACTTTACACATACTATTATATGTATATGCATATATAAATGTAGCCCATCTTTATATTTTAGACTAAAGTATATATTATATAGGGCTTAGTAAATTTCATACTGTGATAATCATTAATTCACTGCTTATAAAATACTTCAAGATATCCTTTCACAAGCAAACATGTCTAAAAATGTAAAAATTTCGAGTTTAAAAGAAGAAAAAGAACAAATTATTTTTAATGGGAATAATATTTTCAAATATTTATATAATAAAAACACTTTGGAAAACGAATGTTATGTAATTCCTATAATTATAAATATACCCAAGATGGGCGAACAAGAAATCTTGAGTCCAAGGGTTATCGGTCATCCTATTTATTATTAATGTAATTGCTACTTCTCATTTTTGGATCGAACTCATGAATTACGACATATGGCACTTGGAATTTAATTCTTTATCTCATATGGTACCCAAATTATATTTGACCGACTTTTTTAAATTGTCACATTTTTTTAGTTCATTTCATTTAATCAGCATTGGCATTAGCATTGGGAAGTTACGCTTGACATGGGACTTTCATCAGTATCCCTGAATTATGTAAAGTCTAACTAGACTCATCAGTGCCAGCAAATATTATAAACATGCAACAAATGAACTGTTAAGATGAATCAGCGCAAACTGAGAATTGGTTTTTGTCACACAACAAATTGTGACGTGTATTGGTCCTGTGCATGTAAAATGTGAGCCGCAAGTAGGAACAAGGAGAGGCCCTAGAGGTATAAAGTATCAAAGGGTGACACTAACAATTAGTGCGGTCTGGTTTTCGTATGATGTCATCCTATTTGCAATTTACTGTGAACTGTATTTACTCACGCATACAGATTTATAAACGAGTTTGGTTTCATTTACGTTGCTGGTTGAGACTCTCCGGGTGCACCCAAACTCATTTTACTCTTATGTGACCAGCTGTGCGTGTAAAATGGGCAAATAGAAACATGGCAAGGCCTTAATTACAACAACTTAATATCATACATAATAATAATATGCAACTATGTAAATGGCATTTTCCTCTGTACTAAATGCTTACATTCATCCCACGAGTAATTATTTTGTGTTCGAGACCTTGTGTGTTTGTTGTACTCAGTTTCGTTTGTATTATGCACCTATATGCAAATGACGTGACACATTTGTACAAACGAGTACCGTGCAACACATTTCTCCTCGCTCAGATTGTACACCAAACGGATTACTAGTTAACCGATTCAGGAAAAGCGATTCTTCTCTGCAGTTCAGTTCTAGTGTAAACAATCACGTTCTAATATTGCTAACACTTACTAAATACATTGTGCCAAACGGTTATTAGAAACAAAATGGGAATTTGAAACGCTATGGACCAAGGTAAACGGAAGTGAACGTTTCCTGAAGGTATGCGACTACGTGACATTCTATTTACAACGTATAAATAATTATTTACTCACGTTACGTACTTCATTACGTCGCATGCGTTTACTAAATTCTCCACATTTATTTCTAACCGTGTTGTGTAATACTTTTACTAAAGGCGACAAAATACCACATGAGATGACCATCAGAATCCGTTTCAGACGCAAATCCCATAACATCCCCCTTCGAAACATCGTTACAATAAATAATGAGAAATGTTCCTGTGCAAGGGAACGTGTAAATTATGTTAAACCAGAATGAAGACGCATTTATAGAGAAAAAGATCTTGTGTAAAGAAAAGGTGGCATTGATACGCAATATATTAACAGCAAAACGGGCGATAGGGTTAAACGTCATTTACGAATCTTGTGAAATGACATTCACTACTGGAGGAATGGCATCATTTACACCGTAATAACCACACGAGTTCACCTATCTGTACACACACTAAAAGTTGCCAGAGTTGTGGTTGATTTTCGACTAACATGTCTTGCCTACTATGCCTACCCTTATACGTACACGATTCCATCCAACACGTAGTCAACGAAGTATGGACATACTTGTATCAAATCATGTAGCTCCGTACTTATCTCTCTGTGCACATACATATTACACACATAGGGACTCAATCAACCACTCTTTCAAGTAGCACACTATCTATACCACTTGATATATTATAGAAGACGATAGAGGCGATAGAATCTGAATCTGATGTGATGGTCTTCCCAAGAAAACTATAGTAGTAGTAGTAAAAAGTATAGAATATTATACTATTAGCCTTGATATACTTAAGGAACGTCAAGTCCACAGTAAATAGCATCCATGCACAAAATATCGTCGATAACGTTATTATTATTAGTATTAGCAAGTGGCTGTGGGTGGATATATGGTTATGTATACCTATACGGTAGGAGAAGAGTGTTAAAGTGGGTAGTTATGTATGAGGCATTAATATTATGATGTGGCTGCTGGGTGGGTGGGTTTCGGGTGCCATGGTTTTACTTTACTGTAGTAGAAACACCACCAGTCGGAGAACCCGCCGCAGAAATGTACACAGAAGAGAATACGATTCTACACACGGAGATATTACCCACGTGGCTGAATCTGTGTATAGTAAAAGAACTAAACACTTTCTCTTGTGTAGGTCCAGTTGAAGAACACAGTGGTGGTTGTAATGGTGGGAGCAATAGAAGGAGTAGTGGTGGAATTGTGCGGCATAGCAAAGAAGACAGGCAATTTAGTAGCTAGCTATGTGAAAAATAGAGAGGACAGAAATATCAAACTTTTTGACCAAAAAGACTCAGTGTAGAGATGCTATAAATTGCAACCTGTCAATTTTTTATATGCGACGGGTTTATTTGGTATGGGAAGATCGTTTCTTTGGTTCATCAAAAAGGTAATCGGTCGGATTTATTTGAGCTAGGAAAGGAGAAGGGAAAAAACGTGAGTTGAATTCCCTAACCACCATTCCTCCGGATTATTACATTTATCACAGATTGATGACCTCGCCCTTTTCATACAGTCAAGCACAGCACTACTACTACTACTTCCACTACAACCACGGCTTCCACAGCTACGACTCCTACAACCACGCACACAAAGTCTCTGCATATAGAAGAGTGTATTACATTGTAGTGTAAAGACTCTAGACACCTACTTTATTCTCTGCACTCAACCAGGAATACACACATTGCACTACGTACAACTCTTCTTGTATACATTACCCTTCTATATCGAGTACAACACACGCTACGACCAATTCCACTGTTGAAGTCTATTATAATATTACTTATAGTCGCAGTTTAGATAATGTAGTAGAGCTAAAGTCACGCTTGTAGTAGTCGCCGAATCAGTTCCAGTCTTCCAATCCATCCAATGCTTTTTTCACCAGTAGTACACATAGGACAATCAAACCAAGTGCCTGTAGTAGTAGTATCTGCACTGCCACGACTAACACTCTGCCTTGCAACGCTAAATACATACAGTCATATCTGTAGTATCTTCATATGTGTAGCCTGTAGCGGGTATGATGTACATGTATAATGCTACACACACACAAAATATAAAAGAAGCCTAGACCTTAAAAACAGCAAAGACCGTATATTAGTTGCAGACTCTGACTGGGAGAGAAGATCAGGAGAGTTAAACCACCAAAACGAAAGAAATGAAACGCGAAAAGGAAAGCAAAGTAAAAGTAACCCATTCCTCTGCTTGTCTTGTTCGTTTTTTGGAGTTTTCGTTCCGTTTCTGTGTTCGTTGGCTTTGGCTAAAGGATGCTTTGGTTATATACAGCGTGTACTGCTCACTTTCTCAGAGAGAGAGAGAGAGAACAAGTATTGCGTGTGTCTATCTTATCTATAGAGTGGCTTAAGATGAACCCATACAAGGAGTGTGTGCAAAATGTGCATACACAAGTAATCTGCCTCTGTATTATACACTATATCTGTCATATTACACTTTACACTCCACGAGGTCACATAATGTTACACCACACGGCTTTGTTTGTCTAAGTATATAGAGCATTGAACGGCTTTAGTGCAATGTATAGCTGACATTGAGTCAAAACAACTATGAGTGTATGTATTGTTGCAGAGTTATATAGAAATATAGTCTTTGGAGAGGAGAAAGGCTTCTGTGTGCTCTTAGTAAAGCTTCTGTGTTGTTATAACATTGTAAGTTGTATTTAGGTGGTTATACTACACAGACTTGTTTGTTTGTGTCCTTATATAACAAAGAAGTCTAGGCACTTGTAGGGATGGAGAAGGAGAGACTTTATGTATTAACGTGTTATGCTACACAGATATATTCTTTTGAACCCTTTATGCTATCGCAGCTATTTAGAATATACTTATAGATAGCATTATTATTATTATGGCTGCGTCACAATAAGTAAATAGACAGTGAATACTTATGGATAAATAGCAGTGGAGGGACTCGGGAAGGCGAGAGTGTGGCAAGAGAAGAGAATCCTTCTAGCTTTCCGGATACTCACTCAGCGCCTTTTATAGAGAATCGAGAACAGAGTTGAGTCGAGATAAGTGCATGAGGATAATAAGGATAAGGAAGATGATTCCAATGCAATTTCACATCCCGAACAGTTAAGACATCACAGCTTTGCTGTAAATAATGCTCTACAACTTTATATAGCATGGATTCTATACTCATACGAGAGCATTTTGTGTGTAGTGTTGTGCATTGCCAATAATACACCCTTTGTGCTACAATACATTATAGAGAATCATAGTGTATCCTTTGTAAACCGCTTTTGATAGCAATATCCGGAGTCCTATTCAGATTCACCCAGAAAATAGTAATCTCAGTTTTACTCTCTTGCATTTCTTCAACAAACAATACCTAAATGCTTATGCAATACAAAAGTGTAGTATATTATCTTACTTCTGGCAAATGTCTGACTAAGCATGTATGTTCAGTCAAGCTGTATATAATTCACTTTTTCTTTTTTGATTAAATTTTTCTATGCGTGTTTAGTAAGGTTGAGAATAAAAAATTATACAGTAAGTACAGATAGTAAAATATTTGTTGAGATACTGTTAAACAATTCAATTAAAAAAGTGTAATGTAAATAAAGAACGTGTTTGTTTTTACGCGAGTTTTTATTAATTACTGTTCAACACAATGGATGTTTTATAATCATCATGGGAATTTGTGTTACAAAAAATATCCGAACAGTCAGCTTTTCAATACGCATGTAAGACTCGTTTCATGCATGTTAAAATCATCATCTACGTACAATCATGAATATGAATTGGAGGGGGAACCTCTTACTACATTTTGAATGACTCACTAAATAACACGCTGAGGTTAAGAGTTAGTAAAAATAAATAATGTGTGAATCTGCTTTCTATTCATGGCAAGTACTCAGAAATGATAATATACATTCTGAATTGAACTTTCGATGGCTGACAGGAAAAATAAATGATTTAGTTCTGTTGATGTATTTTGTGAACAGGGTGATTCAATACAGATATTCTGCGTAGTTAATCTTATTATAGCTTGAAAACCATGGGCTAATATTAAAATCTCATTTCTTCAGTGTACATTTTGTTCATTTGTATGTAAATAGGCAAGTAACGGGGAATTTAGCGTTCGGCGTTCCACTAATGAAAAATTGGAGAGCAGTCAAAGATTATTACTTCCGTTTAAATTCCGAGTGTGTACATTGCGGTGTAGTGTTTATATTGAAGACATTCAGCGAGTTTCATTTCCGTGTGAGATCCACTCTCTCTCTCTGTTCGTACTTGGATACTAATTGGAATTTTAAACAAATACAATTATTCACAGTTAACCGAACTTAGACGAGACTGAGATCAAACCATCGGAAAAGTAAATGTTGGAGGAGAAAAGTTAACATTGCTATTCCAGCCTTCCAAGAAAATAATTCTCCGTTAGTTTTTATAACAAACAAATTACGTCTTAAGCAGAAACAAATTAATTATTTTACCCATAGGGCTTGCATCAAATACGAAGAAATAATCATGTAAATGTTATTTCGGAGTCGAGTTTCTAAATTTATAGTTAGATGAATTTTTCTGTTTAATCCGTAGTAACTTCAATCAAGAAGGCAATCACATTCAATTTCCAGCGCTATTTGAAGCTGAAAATGGAAATAGAATTTTTACTGGCAATTTGCAAAGTTTCATTTCCTCCTCGTGCTTAATGCATTTGAGCAGAGGTAGCTAATTACCAGAAGTATTTGTCGTCATTGCGTCTGTGTGGCGATTCTGTCTAAGTGGAGCATCGGACGCGCGGATAACTAAATAATAAGAGGCAACTAATTGTAAGTAAACTACTAATTTGGTCCGCGTGTGAAGGTTGAGTGTAGGATGCTGCGTGACACTTAGAAATGGCCTGTGTTCTGTACACGTAAATAGTAAATAGGTTTCCTTCCTTTCTCAAAATATATTTCACCTTCCCATTTGATACAATGTAGCGTGCAGAAAGTAAGTACGATTCACTTATTAGTACTTGTGCTGGATTACAACAATTATAGCGATGGGCTTAGACGTCTCTTACTTCTTCCTTGCCACGACTTCCTTGGATTGGTTTAAATTAGCTGTTGTATTTACAAGTCGTTGCTCAATACAAGCAAAGTGTTCGAAAAAGAAAAGCAGCCAGTCAAGTAGCTTTCTCCTCTTCTGCTCTGTACTCTCTCACTCAGACTAACACTGAACTTGGCTGTGTGGTAAGATTTAATTTCCACCCAAAGAATTGCTTGAGTAGCCAAGTCACGTCCTTCATGTTTACACACACACTCTCTTTTATCTTTTCTCTTTTACTCTTCTCAGATTTTACTGGTCGTACTTTTAGTATGTAGACTCTCTTCCCCGTCTCCTCTCGTCTGATTCTCAGCTCTTTTCGACTTGACGTTATCTCTGGCTGCTAACATTACATTACACTGCATTGCTCCCATTCACCTCCATATATCTTCCCTTTTTACTCTCTTCGACCCATTTCCCTCTCCTCTGTATGTATATCCCGCTCCAACGCTGTTCCTTACCACCACGACTCTCTCCTTCTTCCCACTCTTTCTCCACAGTGCACTACTGCCAGTCTGTTTGCAGTAGTTGTACTTGGAATGAAAGTCAAGTCTTAGCAAAGAATTGCCTGTCTTGATGTAAGTAGCTACCCTGTCTTGTCCAACGCCGTCCTAACTAATGGTAACTACATATTGCATATAGAGATATATAGATATACCAATAATACACGTATACAACACATTTAAGTAGCTACCTTTGTACCGAGTACCGACCAGGATCCGTACACACGTACATCCACACGTATACTGTATATCAGCTAAGTAGGAAATACCTTTAAATACAATAGAGTTAACGTCCTAGCATCGTGGCAGTTAAGCATAAGCTCCATTGCGTTTCTTTTACCTCGTGCTACGGATACACTACAACTTAGCTTAATGTACCTTTCGTATACGATATTATACTGCGATAGAAACTGAGTGCTATGGTGCTGAGTCACTATTTTACTCGAGCAGCATATATTGAATGCATGGAGTGAAATTGAGACGTTTTCAGGCTCCCGATAATTAAACCAAGATTAAAAACTTTTTCTCTCGCTCCCCGCTCACTTTAGTTTACTCGACATATCAATCGATACATCTTCCTAACCTAGACTTTCTCCTTCGCAAGAAAAATAACTAGTTCAATTCATTGTCACTTTAAGCCTCGTTCTCATCTTCTTTGCCTGGATAATCCGACGATGCACAACTGTACCAATCCCATATTTGTTTTCGTATACAGATAGTAGGCTGTGCAATTTAGTTTGTACCGTGTTATGTATAAAAAATTATACTGCATATTATTTTCATATTTTTAAATATTTATTTGCACACTGACAGTGAGAATTTATAGATGTGTAAAATGTATATCTACTGTATATGTGAAAAAAGTCTTAATTAGATGCAAAATAATATACAATTACTGTGGATGTACATATCTCCATTACGTAAGCATTGTTTAAAAAATGATTTAAGGCTGAAATAAATACACCTCGTATTTAATTTAACTATTTTCATAAATAAATACATAACAACGCAAGGAAAACTGTTTGTTTTGTAGCTTTTAATAATATTGACTTTGTGGAGCAAGTTTTGTGGTTTCACACTCTATTTAAACTATTACACTAAAATCCATTGTACATTTGGTTTGCGTTTAAATTCCAGCACTGTTGGCACACGAATTCTGGGAGAACTCACACCTGGGAATAATATAGTGGTCATCTTTCATGTAACGAAGGAATGGAATGTTGTGGAGTGAATGAGAGTGTGTGTAGAGCTGTGGTGTAGTGTGACACTTGGTATTCAACTTTTCAAAGGAAAGTAAACTTCAACAGCCTTAAATATCCGTAGGTAGCCAACTTATGTATGCATGAATCGAGGTTAGTTAAATCTACCTACTGCAAGAGATTTCTTGGAAATAGGGTAAATAATGTTGCTCTCTTTCTCCCTGATAAACATTCTACTTGTATACACATCTAACAAGTAACATTGTAAAGTCAGTCTGCCTCTAGTAACAATAATTGTACAATAAGGAAGAAGAAAGTCTAGTTTAGCAAAAGAAAGTCAGAGAACGTACACGTGAAGTTGAGCAGAAAGGAATTCACAGTCTATACTTAACATTACTCTTTATAGTAGCCTCTTCAGTATAAAATCCGATTCAACTTCGTTGGTGGGTGTAGTAGTATTCAAATTGTTATAGACGTGTCTGTTACTTCTTGTACATATTCACGTAGTTTTCATGGTATCAGAGTTTTGGCATGCGGGACTGGAAAGGAAAGGTGAACTTAAAGCCCATCTTAAAGAGTTCACCGTTTGCAACATCAACATGCAGGTATTCTATCCGACTGAAACCAGAAATTCATATATGCCACCCAGCACACTACGTTGCTTCCCATTGTACGGTTTTCCAAAAAGTCGATCGTTGTTTTACATGTGTTAAAAGTTACACCGTTTTTTCAACGGATGACAGTAAATGGAGTCTGCAATGCGTTCACTCTGCAATGCGTGGTGCCAATTTTTGAATTTGCACTTTTTGAATTTCGTAAAACAAGTTTACTGAAATAATATGAACAACAGCACCATAAGCGTACACATTTTTCAATTTTCATATAATGCATCATGTTACCTGGGTAAATTCAAATCTGTGAAATTTTTAAAAACTGAATTTTTCCTCATTGGTTCGTTTGCTGCATTATTTTACTAGTTTTAAATACCAGTATAAAGATATGCTACAGTTTTCTGACATCTTGTTGACCAAAATCCACATAGAGTAGCTGTTCACTATATAATATGATTATACTTATATTACGATCTACATAATGCCGACTCACACTTGTTATCAAGATAGAGCTGCAGTATTCATTACGTTCTAAACGGTGATAATTCCTGATAGTAACAATTACTACATTACAGCCCCAGGTTTACAAAAGAGGTAGGATCGACTCAATTACTTGCACACATGCAAATAAGAAACCAATTACATACAATAAAATATACATTAAACAGTTACCAATAACGCAAACAATTTCTTGTTAATTATTTATTCCCTATTTAGAAAAAATTCTCAACAATATGAATTACTAATGCATGGAAATTCTATAAATTCTATAAATTAATTGACGGCTAGTATATCAAGTACTGCAAGACTACAATACTCGGAAATGTGCATTTCATTATATTTAACATTAATTATTCTGAAGAAAGCTGGTTTCGACTAGAAAGTTGAGGGAGACTATTCGATAGAAACGGTTTGATATAAAGTAAAGAGGCTATGTGTTTATACTTGTACTCTTGGTAGAAGTGAAACGAGGTGAGCACATTGCATCGTAGGCATTAGGCACTACTTACTTGGGTATAAGTTTCATTGGAAGTTTGAGCGTATCGTATAGCTATAGGAATGTGCTGTCAAAGTGAATGCATACACACAGATAGCTGGAGAAATCTCTACGTAACGGCGCTCATTAAGGGACGTTTTAATTAATGGGTTTAGGTGAGGGGATCTTTCTCGACTTGTAACGGATACTAGAAGTCTTTGCTCTTTATAATATGCACTACATATCCACTCTACTCCTACTACTTATTCCAGCTTGCTTACAACGCAATGTCATGTTGGGAGAGAGTGAGTTGTACGCCTGGCTTGGTCTTGGGCATAAGTATGCACAACCTAAATGTTTTTCATGTCTTCTGTCTAGTCATATAACGCTCCTCTCTCTCTCCCGTTTGCCAAACCCACCATATACTAATGGGCAATAGTAAAGCACCGCACCTTAATTAACGAGTAGGAGCCTATCCTTCTATTTTCACATAGACACTTTGCACTTCAGACTAAACTAATACGAAATGTATACGTCATACATTGTACAGCGACTGACTTAACTATTGGGTGGTGCTAGGCAACTCTGCACTGCACTCCCGTATTATGTTACACATTTTCGGTTAAAAACTTAAGTTGAGCTCAAGCTGAGAAGAGAACCGACAGTCAAACAGATATTCTCTCTGCTTCTTTTCCTTCTCTTTTTTCGTGTTAGGGGAGATATTCACACTTTCAGAATACATTGCAGTTTTGTCAGTTACGGTTATAGCGGTAATATAGTATCATGCCATGTCAAACTCAACATTTTTCCATCCACTTGCATATTCTTTTTAAATGTGTGTGTAATAACTTCTGAATCGATAAATTAGATGCTGAAATGGATAAATAATGCTACGCTGAATGAGTTACCGTGTAATTACTAAGCGTAAAATAATGTTTTCAAAGCAAGCAAACATATTGTAATTTCTCAATTTTATTTTCTTTGATGTATTTACATACTACGTTAATACTCTATGTACACTTTGTAAGCAAAGCTTGCATTTACACTCACGAGGGAAAAGTCTTTTACTTTAGGGCTTATTTGCACAAGTACCCAACTTGGGGAGCATTCATTAATGATGTTGTCGTTTAAGGAAAAGGGACCAACATTAGAATTGGTAGCGCAACGTTATACAAAAAATTCTATTAGAAATATTTTGTTTCCGCTGAACCATAGAGGTCGCCACAACAAATTTCAGGAGGGCAAACTCTGAGAAGGAAAATTTACTAACGTATATTTTAGATAAAATCTAATAAATATGAGACATTTCATCTAAAATCTTCAAAAAATGCGAAAATATTTGACGATTTTTGGTAGTTTGGAGATACAGATATTTTCATAGACTTAAGGGAGCCCTGTTCTCCGTCCCCCGTGCTTAACGCAATATTATTGGATGGTAGTAAATGTTTTCATTCAATCAGCTAAGAATTTAATATATGTTTCTGTAATTTATTTTATTTTCAGCCCTATAAAACCGAAAATATTTTGTAAATTATGACTTTATTTTTTTATAAATTGTAAGCTTGAGTGAGACGAAGCTTAAAATTTCAATAGTTATATGCACACATATAGTTATGCTAATGTTGGGGGTTACATTAATTGTGGGGAGGAAATAATAACCGTTTGTATTTCGTAAGCGTCATTAAAGAATGTTCCTTAACCCTCCTTCTAAAACTTATCTTTAGCTTAGCATCACATAACATAACTCTACATGCTTTCCTATTTTGTCAGCTAACAAGACGACCCAGACAGAGCAATCATACATTAACGGAAAATACCTAGAGAGTCTTTCCAGTTCCATTTATACCTTCCCCTACCATTCTCACCCCACTCGACTCAGTTTTTACGGCTTTATTTCCCAATTCTTTGGAAAATTCCATGGATATTTTATGTATTAAAGGGAGAAAAAGAAATTTCGTGGAAGAGACAAGATGTTTTCCATGTCCTTACTCACTGTTACAAAACTGAATCAACGGTGCAACACTCCTCAGCTGCCTATTCATATTCCCACATGGAAAACTCATACTCCCCTAGTTAAAACGACATTGAAATTTTGCTTCAGCTGGTATCTCTATTCACGCCCAAGAGTACCATACTAATTGTGAACATATTATAGACCTAAAATTGCCAGGGTATGATGATGACCGCTTTTGTACACACTGTGAAAAAAATTCACCTTATAATATGAATAGATCATATTAGTACATCCGATGTTATACCGTGTCACCTGATACCGACAGTAATAAAATCAATATTAGTTTAAAAAATATTATACAAAACACAGATCCTTATTTAGTGGACGTATTTTATAAATTGTTTTCCTCCGTTGTATGTGTACTACAACTATAAACAATATTATTAATGTTCTTTCTGCATGCATCTGTCCTGTAGTCTACAAACTGCAATTATACCTGCCTTGCTTTACTTTAGCACAGCGAACAGTGCAGGAAGTTGCTTAATGTGTCATTAGCTTGAAGAGGCAATATGCTACGCTTATAGCGTGATATAACTGTGCAAAGCACAAACACGGATCATTGGAATTGATGGCATAATACTTACACACTAAATAAAATCTAGAGCCCTCGTTTCCTATATTATATACCTACCATATGTGTTTGTGTGCAACGAGAAGGGCTAACGACGCTAATACAATCCTAATAGTAAGTATAACAGATGTGAATTTATACTAGAAGGCGTATTCTGAGAAATTGAGTGGCATTGCTATTGCTACCGTTACAGTATGTGGATCAGTATGGTAAAACTAATAATAGTAGGAGTTAATGTTAATGTAAAAACGATAGTTTTGTTGTAGTAGATTCGTGTAATTTTCAGTGTCAGTTGACTTTCTATTGACTCGACTAACTAAATGAAGTTGGGCATGGTTATCTGGCACTAGCGGGTCTATACGACACAAGTCAGTATATATATATTGCCAGTGTATGAATTCTTTTCTCTAGTGCTGCACTTTGAAAGCTCACGTTACACGAATTAGAGCTATCTCGAGTAAAAAATAAGGCGCGGGCTATACTTACTATTGTTAGGGAAGGTTCCTTCCGGGGCAGACATTGTAATGCAATGACCATGGCACACGCTCACGCTTGATTACACGAGCACAGCTGAAGAAAAGTCAGAAAATGCATAATATAGCAAGTCAACATGCAAAAAATTCCATTCTTTTTCTCTCTCCCTATTTCCGGCTTCCTTTCCATTCTGTGCTGGAGTTTCGTATTCTATCCTTCTATCTTTATTTCCATCTCGTTACCCGGGCTGTGTCTCAACACTTGCCCAACCGAATGCGATCCCTTCTTCTTATAATTGCCAGAAATGCACGTAGTGTGTGCTGTATTTGTAAAAGGGGCACCCTATACAGATCGTATTAGCAGATAGGTGAGGTCATGTTACTTTGACTCCGTAGTCCAAAGATATTACCTATTAACATTAATGGTTGGCTATGTATTTAAAAAATAAAGTAGTGTAACGTATGAATGGATGAAAATGAATGTAGCAAGATATGAAATAATATTCAATTGCCTTCTTTTCGTATAATATGGGAGTTGCATCTCTCTATCATTAGGGGAGTAACTTCGTAACGACATTTCCTTCGTAGGGATATAATTCTATGCGTATGTATTGTGTTCTTCCATATCCCATACATTACTATGTTTTTTCATTTCAACGTCACGTTACATTCATGGAATTATGGTTCTTTGCATTTCATCATTTATTACATACACAGAAGAATGAATCAAGAATGCCGTTCATTAATCCTTCTTCTGAAACCAAGTAGAAGCTTTTGTTAATAATGTAGTTTCATCAACGTTACAATATGTGTCTTAATGATTAACCATTTGTACAATGTAAAGTTATTACTACTTTCTACAACCTACGTTATGTAATGCTATTTATTTAACACAATTTTTATTGAAACAACATTTACATATTTAAACATAAGACAAGTAGCCTAGATAAAAATTCTGCAGTAATGACTTTGCATTCCACAACAATTTCAATTTCCTTATAAATTGAAAATCAAATTATTTTCTAATTTCTAATCAAAATTACATAATCTTAGCTACTATATATAGGACATTAATATTGTCTCATTATTTTTTAATATGGTTTATTCAATGTGGGAAACTATACCTAAACAGTACATCTTCTTTGCTCTTTGAACATCTGTAGATTATATAGCGTTATTTTATTTTATCTTTGTTTTTGTTAACAGACAATAAAATATTAAAGTATAAAGTTTAAAATGCAAAAGTTATACAACTAGATTATAAATTGAATGGGAGATAAAACTCATTTGGAGCTTTATGACAATTTTTGACTACTAGGTATTCGTATTATGCCTATGGATTTGTTTTATCTTATACTAACATGCCCGGTTTCTCTAACGAAAAGGAAGACAAGGAAGTACAAAGTGTAGAATTGTATTTGCTTTAGCTTTCCATTACTAAAACTTGTGTAGGTATATTTGAATACAATATCTATAGTTTAGTTTCGTATATTGATATAAGTAGAGTATAAAAGAGGAATCAGATTGCCATTATATAAATGCATGTGTGTAAGTGGAGAGAGTCTGTTTTTGCTTGTGAATGGTTGGAGGAAGTTGTAAGAATAGATTGACGAGGTTGACAGGATGACTATTGATATTGAAATAGATATGGATATTGATATAGGGTTGCTAATGGAACCAAATCACTGACTGCACTCATAATCATAAGGATGGGCCATCAAAAGCAGAGACTGAGAGAGTTAACTTGCCTTGTGGATATACAAACTCTTCTATCTATTTGTATCTCCATCCCGAAATCCCAATTCCCTTTTCTCTCTCTCTCTCCATCTCCGTTCTTATGTGTTTCCATGCTCTGTCGGATGAACAGAGCAAAGTACTCCCACCTCCTATCTCTTTTTGTGCATACTTCTACTAACACACAACTGTTTATACTTACACAGTGAAAATAAGTCGGCGGAAAGAAATTCATGGTTCTAAATACAACAGAGTATTACCATTCTGTTTTGTTTGACTGATTGTGAGTGGGAGCGAAGCAAGGCAAGAGAAAGAGTAAAGAGATGGGAAAACCCAAGTGGATTTTGACAGGGCAAGTTGAGTGAGTTGATGTGAGCACAAGTGCAAAGTTGATGTGACATGAGGACGAGTTAGTGTAACTCCACAGAGTTTTAACATTATCCCCACTTTGCCTCGTAGTTACGTCATTGTATCTTGTACACAATATAAAATATCCCTACCTTAATTTATATCTATACAAATCCACTATATATTTATACTCACACTCAAATGGGGAAAAATTGTATGAGATAGACTCTTACATACCTATATCGAAAATAACTTGAAGACTTTTAAATATATAAGTAAAGTACCATATAGGTAAAGTATATGTATGTAAATTGTATATTTTATATAGGTAGTACTTATATGCCATTAGTTTAGACATTTTTTGCGTTTGTTGACTGTGTTCTATTATATTTGAGTATTTTACTGCGGGGTTGTCAACTTATCTCTGTTGTATCATCATTTGACAAGGGTGAAGCGGGAAATGCACTGGAAATATTGTACAATGGTGACAATGACAATGGGAAGGATAATAATAACATTATAAGAGGACGACGAGGATCCGTTATGTAATATTTGTTTGTTGTGGATGGGAAAGCATTGCAGGTTGGGTACAGTTGAAATATATTGTGGTACAGGCTATAGGTTATGTATGGGTTAGGAGAACATGTATATTATAATGTGTGTATAGGTGTACTACACACAAAGTTCAAGATATGGCAAACAAGGCGAGCAAAATGTAAATTGAAGGAAAGCTGGTTTGGCCGGGTGTGTTGGAAATGTATGGTTTAAGAAAAAGGTTGAGACTACTGGATGGACTGGATGTGGTGGTGTGGTGGGAAGTGTAGTGAGTTGAGGCATAACAACAGAAAACTATGATAGTAACTTAAGTTGAGAGTAGTTTCAAAGGAAAAGTTTAGTTTTTGTCACGGAGAGGGGACTGGAAGTAAGTGAAGAAGGGATGGAGATAGATAGTCGCTCCAAGGGAATTGAATCGGAGAGAAAAAACCCCAAAATACCCAGAGAAATCACTAACGCAGCCAGCTGAAAATGTGGTGGGTGAAGAAAAGGCAAGTCAACGAGGCGGACGACGAGGCGAGCAAGCGGAGATCTAAAACCAAACGAGCGTCTATGTGGTTTCAGCGTTAGTGAAAGTTTTAAATCCAACAAAGCTTCTGTCTCTCGTGCTCGGCTGTGCCGCTGCCGACTGAGCTATGACATCCAAGCTACACACACCAGCCAAACCAAAGCAATCCGCAAAAAATAAGTGAAAATGTGCAACTGTCTTCTTGACGACCAAACGATTTCAAAATATCCCTACAATTCTCTGTTGGCTTTCTTCGTGCTATCATGAATGACGTTTTACGGCGAAACTCTTCTTTTTTCCCACATTTCCTTCAAACTCTGCTTGCTCAGCGTTTGATCCTTTTGTGTATACCCAGCCACAGTTCAAAATAAATAAACACAGTTGCCTCCCAGTCGCTTGCTCGCAAAAGTAAAACGCTGTGAGTTGTAATTGCTTTTTAATGTCGGAGTAACAAGTCGGTATGCATTTACCAGCCAGCATTTGTATTTGTAGAATCACGAAGTAAATTTAGAGAAGCAAAGGCCAAAGAAACTATGCAAAGAATTAATCTGTGTCTGTGCACCATATACATATAAAATATATTATGAGCATTGTATATGAGCCCTGAACATAGAGACAGTGTTTCTAGTGACTTAACCAAAGGCTCTCCCATAAAAACAACCCGAAAGTTACTTTACTTTGATATAAGCTTTCATAAAGTTTGCTGGGAAGTATAATACTTGTACAACTCCACCGACCCTTCTCTCCACTTTTCACGTTTTCACAAGAAAAACTCTGAAAAACAAGGCAGGCAGCAGACACTACCCATGCACATACATACTTCTACACCTATTCCACATTATTATACATTATGTACAAGCCTCTGAAGACAAACTCATGCCAACTAACACTAACACTAATACGGCTTGTAAAATTCACGTACGATGTCTACAAGTACAATACTACCTCATAACCCCAACAACCATACGCTAACGTGGTGTAATCCTTATGCTTATACATATCCTCAACTTTATTATTTTAAGTAATATCATGATGGAACTACACAAAGTACTTGTGCATACAGATAGGCCCGACGTAATAATATTATTTTCTATAAAAGGGCTGAGGACAAGTGTCGGATGTCGGATCTGTTCTGGTTTCGTGCGGTGTCTGTTTCTGTGCACATCTGTTTTCGAGTAGACGAGTTTTCAGAGATTTCCTCAACACGACCAAGACGAGAAACATTTGTTCAGGGTTTAGGGTGCTCTTCTTACTTTGCTCTCTATGTGTTTCGAAGTCCGTCTCATCTCCCTCGTACACTTCCAGACTCCCTGTACCACTTACATTACAAACGACTCCTTTACATTACATTACTTTCCTTTGGCGTAGTTTACATTTCAGTGGAGATTGAAGAGAGAGGTACTCATGATAACGTTAGGGAGACTTAGGTATTACTACGAGAGCACTACATGCTACACGTATACACTGAAGACACATGTATGTATGTATGGAATTCTACATTACACATTTTACACTATTTACGTCTGGAGCCTACTACGCCACATATATAATATTCTGCTTAGGATATACACAAGTTTCATTTTCATCCTTGCGTCTTACTTCCTACTCCTATAACATTCAAGGCAACATATTATCGCCACACTAGTTTTCTCAAAGTTTCTCATATGTGAAAAATGCTCTTATGCATTATGCATTCCTAAAAACCAACCCTAAATAGCTCTCTCATTGTTGACTTGATTTTCTTCTGTTACGCTGAATATCCTACATGTAATTTAGTTTGCATTTTAGAACAACTTTGCTGAATAATATCAATTTATTTACGCACATCGTCTAATTAGCATTTCATGAAATTGTTTCAATCACGTTTTTAATATTCTCCCACGGCTAACGTTAAAAACCGATTTCATTATATTGAAAATAATTTACATTCGAATTTTTAACAATGAACTTTCAGTAAATAAAGAAAATTATGTTCCTGCATGCATTCACGAACCTTAAGTATAAATTTCGTTTATAACACCCATACTATGCATGCTGTTTATATTTCCGTAAAAGAAAACTTTGCCTGGCGTACAATTTACTTACTACTGAAGGCAAATTACTCAAACCATCGCATTAACCTTACATTAGCGTAAAAGGGATTTTTCCACATCTTAACATGCAGTCCATATAGTATAGAATTGAATCAAGCTTGTTTGTTGCAGTCATCAAGTGGCTTTTAAACTTTGCATGAATACAGATAGTACAAACAAGATACAACGAACAAAATAACATGAGAGAGATAGAGAGAAATATCCCTGAAAGCATCAGCAGCGTTCACAATAGACATTTACTTCGTGACGTTAACAGTTTCAGGCCATTATCATTTACATTGTGTCCAATAGTGTACTACTTTAAAAACACGACACAAGTAGGAGCAATACAACTACCAGTGCACTCTTCTGCAATATGTTTTGTACAAGTGGTGCATTGTTACGAGCTTGTATTGTTGTGATGAAAACATAAAGTATTGAGACACTTAAAAGACGAGAGTGAATTGAATCGAACTGGAAACATGGATGCAGCCAGACCCATCGGAAGAAGATAATGAAACAATGAGAGAAAGAGAGTGAACGTGTCCAACGTGACCTTCGCCTTTGCCTCGACAAATTCGACAAGAATAAAAATGAGTTGTGTAGATGTCTAGTTGTATATTGACTGCGAGAGGTATTCGTCGTATATGCAAATGCTTTATAGCAGGTTTAAATCTACTTGAGACTTGAGCAAGGTGTTTAGTTCCTGTGCAACTGTTTCACAGATGAGGTGCTTGTGGATGGCAAGGGCAAGTGTGCTACTGTATACTGCCGAGATTAGAGGAGATACGATCATGCTCCAAGTATGTAGTAACAAGATGTACGAGTCGTTTTCTATGGTGACCCATCACACTTGAGAAAATGGAAAATGCTATCAGAGAGACACACACAGAATGGAATACCAGTAGCCTGGAGACACAGCTTACATGATCATAAACGCGATAAAAGCCAACTTGGATTTTCTATAGACCTAAAAGTTGACTTACGAATTGAAAACAATAGAAATGAATTATATGCACAACAAATTCAAAGTTCTTATAGTTTCAGATTGGCTGCAGCTTCTATAATGTACAGATATTCTTCTCCTTCTTCTCTTTTGTAATGTAATAAAATACTACCGAGTGTCATCAATATGAAAAGGAAATGGATAGAATGTAAATAGTGTAATAAGAATATTGTTGTTGTCATTTTGAAGCTACATCCTGTGTTTACAGCAGAATATTCTTATTCATTCGTATAATGTGCGATGTTGTAGTTTTCAAATGGTCCTGGATGGTTTTGTGGGCATTAAGGATATTTTGGTATTTCTCACTCGGACTTGGGATATATCGGTTATATACTGGTGAACCGAATAGAAGAATCCAACAATAAGAGATATAATACACAATATGCAATATCCCATTGTGCATTTTATCATTATGTCGGATAAACTTATAATAAGCAAGTCACAAGTAAAGCCATTCATAACGTAACTATTGTGCAGTAGTAATAATAATGGATTCGTGAAGAAGAAGAAGAGAAAATATATGTTAGGAGGTATTTGTTATGTTGAGTATTATTCGAAGTGTTTATGTGATGGGTAAGAATAAGGATGAAATAAGGCAAGCGCGTAGTAGTTAAAGAGCACGTGGGGGAGTCCGCAGAAAACCCAGTAAGGTACATGCATAATAATAATAATATTTTATATTATACCATGTGTATGTTTAATGCTTGTACTTGCATAGGTTGATCACAAAAGAATCACGTAGTAGTCGTAGACAGTCACAGTGTGCAGTGTTAAATGGAAGAGGAACCAAAAAATAACAAACACATGTACCAATGGCAACCCGCATACCTACTGCACCATACATAGAGTGAAGGCAATAAATATTGTGCTGCATGGTGTATCTAATGTAATAATGTATATGTATGTGCATGTGTTATGTTATGTAATGCTTATTTCACGATTATATGTGTATCCACATAAGAGGGTCGTCTCTTCCGATACAGGCTGACATACCAGAAGAGCATGGAACTTGACTTGTCTCACACACACACTCAATTCAATGCTGTGCCATAGATCAAAACAGAATACTAATATTGAATAAATCCATGAATTATATTGTGTGCTCAAGAAAGTGAAATTCTTTCGTTTTCGCCATTTCGCTTCAGCTTTGGCCGATACTACTTGTCAGTAAATTGAATCCGTCCACATGTTTATCCTTGTGTGTTTATAATAATACAACACATCCTCAATAAAAAATTCTGCACTTTTGCATAAGTACGTGTCATTATTGCAAAAGTGTGAAAAGCAGCCGGACTCTAATGCAATGTAAACAGTTCTACTGTCGAGTACCAAGTCAACATTCAAATGGGCGAGATAAGATCTTTCCAACATATTTACATTACAGCAATAACCTTCGACTTCATAGTCGCATTGCATTAAGTGCCGTGTTATAAATTCATCTTCATTCATGTCGCCTCCTGTCGTGTACACTCTCCATCTGTATTTGCAGCTTATGTGGTCACCGTGTTAATGGTACTCACATGGATTAAACCCTTTCTTTATGTCACTGTGGAAAAATTCATGCATTTCTAATACACATGCTGAAGTTTAAAGAATTTTCTTTCTTCTTGAATATTCCATTCAATTCATTTCTGATTTTACAGCATTGCACAAAAACAAACGGATAATACAAAATATAAAAATATTCTTATTTATGAAATGTTTCATAAAAATTTTGTGTCACTGCAGAATTGTTACTGTGTAGAAACGAATTAATTTCTTGCACAGAATGGAAACCTTGCTTGCAGAGTAATAAATATTTATTTACCTTAATAAATTATACTTTGCCTCGTATGAATTGCATATTATTATGCTCCATACACTTACGCTTGAGTAAATTTTAAAATAACATTGTATTCCTTATAAAGTAATATACACTGATTCCATGCCTGGTAGTATAGTATGGATATTGCCTGTAAAAATAATCTAAGCTGCATACCAAACTTCCTAAGGGTTTCTGCCGGAGTTAAGGAAGGTTACTTTTAGTGCTTACAAACAAAGTTTAAATATTATGCAGCCTTCAGTTTACAACTAGCTATTCAGCCGTATATAGCGTTAATATAAATGGATTTAGAAATAGTAAGATTAGCCTGCTGCGTATTCAAATACAGTAAAAGTGGTCATGCAGATGCAATGGTGGAGAGCCTGTAATGATCATCTTACTTGGAAAACAGAAAAGTCAAGCCAGCCACAAAATATTTTATTATCGTAGTAGTGGGGCCCTTTTTGGTTACACAGTTAAGTGTCATACCTAAGTGTAGATATTGTAATGCAGACACTTAAACAACATAAGATTTTCTGCATTTATAAGTGTGATCGTCGACACGAAAGGAATGCCGGAGGAATATACAGGAATTTTGAATGCCTCAACGTTATACAATACATGTCCATATACTTTACATATCTGGCAGTAGACCTTATTATTGTAATACGTAACATAACCAAGGTTCCATTTCTTCCGGATGAAATTAAATGTGTCAATTTTATCCATCCAGTGGATGAAATGGACGAAATGGATGAAATTATTGGATAACCGGCAAAATTCAAAA
>JABASD010001048.1:0-49372 GCA_019776165.1 Pogonognathellus flavescens | reverse complement strand
CACATAGGCAATACTATGTGTATTGTTCCAAATGTTCATCTTGAAAGTACTTCATGCTAGCTTACTTTTGATGGTCATACACTCCGTGAGTATTGAGAAAAGACCAAAGAAAAAGAAGCATACTGTGCACACTGTACACCTTGGCAAGCTGGAAACCGCAAAAACACCCACTTTATTTGGAGGAGGAAGTGCTGGTTATGAAGAATGGGAATTTTACTTGTTTGTAGTTCATCACAAGTGAAAGGAATAAGAGCGTTTTGACTTTATTGCTCTGTGAAACAATTATGAATGAAAGTTCAAGCAAAGGCTACCGGAAATTGAAAATATTGTTGACTTACGTGGGCAACCACATCCCTTTGTAATTACAGTTCTGAAAATCTGTTAAGTATATTAACTCGTAATCAACGAATAATTTACTAGGAAGATAACGTTTGGAAAACTGTCTTATTAAAGGAAATGGTTTTCTTTGCGGTTAATAGTTTACCTTTTATTCTTTGCTTCACGCAGAACCATACCTAAAGAAAATAGTAACCTTTTCTTCGCAATCAAAGATACGAAATCGTGTTGAAATTTTAAAGAGCAATTTTGGTAGAAATTGATTAATTTCCGGAATCTAATCCTTTACGTTTACGACTAAGTGTGTTTTCTAATAATTATGGATTTTATCTTCGGCTTCACACATCCGGCCACATAAGCAGATTTTGGTATTACTTTATTAGGAAATCATTTGAAATACTAACAAGTGCGAACTGGATTTTACACTAGTACGAACTAGTGCAAAATCTTACTCCCACATTCAAATGCTTTGAAACGACGTTTGTTTCTCGGAAATGGCAAAACGGGAAGAATAGGGGCGTTCTCAGGAAGAAATGAGTGGACTAATTATAACCTTTAATTGAGTTATAATACAGTCTTAACATAATGTACTCACTTTCCTCAGTCGCATTCCAAGAAATAACGTATGCATATCTGCTCTAGAATCTTATAATATTTATATCGCGATTTATGTTCAATTACATGCTCGAGCTGCGTTCTGCTTCTGCATGCTAAAGACTTATCATGGTTTTGCTGTGGGAAGTAAAGCTTAATTTCAATCAGGTTGTCTTGTGTTGTTGGAATAAGCGTCTTTTCTTTATCAATGAAAGGTAGCTAGAGAGGTACTCGTATTTTGTATTCTCATTGTTGCAATTTTGTGATTTCCGCTTACTGTTCTGTAACACAATGTTAGTAGAGAAGATCCTATACACACTAAAATACAGATAATATATTTATCCAATAAAATGCTTATAGTTATTCATGCGTCATATTATAGTTCAAAATGTAAAAAAATACCTGTAAATCTTTTATGGAACTCGTCATTTTACACTGGCTTGATTGGTTTATTTGTGTATAAACTGCTTAGGTTATGGATATGAAACGTAAATATATTATTATTTGTTAAAACGGTACAACAAAAAACCTATGCTAAAACTCTTACATACTAGACCGTTTCAAGTTGAGATTGTGAGAATTGTGACTGACATTTGAAATAATTCATGGTGTCATCATCAGAGAAACTTATGGTAGGTTATTTTGTGGCAGTAGTTTAACTTAGATACTTTAAACGCGATATTATGTGAAATGTTTATGGAAATTCAATGTAAATTTACACCAACAGGGTTTTATAGTATATATTATTATAACCTAAGTATGAATATAATTTGTTATGCACCAAATGATTTGTATGCTTGCTGTTTGTAGAGTTGTTTAATTAAAAGTAAATTAATGGCTCAAGTTACAGTAATAATTCATCGTGGACTTAAACAGTGTCGTTTGCTTGACAAAAGGAAATTAAAGACATTTACGATAAGACGTCAACAAAACATGCAACCTTACGAAAAAAATTTACGTTACATGAAAGCAGCTTGTAGTAGTTTTGTAAGTTTCTTGTTGACAAATGTTGTATAACAAAAAGTAAGCACATGCAAAGCAATGAGTACGTAAAATGTGTCAAAAGTCCGCTACCATTACACTGGAAATGTTGTATAGATTCTAGTTGTAGAAAAGTACGGTTCGATGACCAAGTGATTTTGAACCTTAAGCTTATTGTTAGTCTAGCTTATTGTATGTATTTAAACATTGATGTATCGTCTCAATAAAAAATACTGCAATATAATTAAATGTGCCATGGTAGTTGAATCTAGTTGGGCTCATTTTAGTTAAAGATGAATAAATACATACTCAGAAAAGAATTGTGACTCAAATCAAACGAAAATTGAACCTATTAGAGTCTTTTTATCAGCTCTATTATTTATTTTGCAATAAAAATTCTCCTTTTCCATTCATAGAAAACGTCTGCGGTATCAACAGACTGGTGTCGGTCTTTAACGAGGTAATTCGTTAGCAAGCTATGCCTATCAACCATAAATATATAATTTATTATGTCTGCAAAATATTTTTCTAGTTCAACATTCAATTTTGATTACTTATATGAGAAGATTGTACTGACCTATTATACTAATTGATACGTGTAATGATATAACTATATAGGTACACTTGATTTTTCATTTTACATTCATTACTTTCAATTTATAACTTATTCAATGTACAATGCATGTATGTTCATGAACTTTGGAAGCAATAATTCACAGGAATAATATCATACATATTAATCAAATTGTAATTTGAATCGTTTATTAAAGTGCTACATAAAAGTTCACCAACATTACTGAATGCGAGTTTAACAGATTGTAAAACATTTATTAAGATCAAAGTACGAAACTTTGCAAGCTAGCTCAATTTTCTTGTAAATAAAATGGATAATTTATTTTTTAACATTACTCTATAGGTTTTGGGAAGGTCACAAATTTTTACGGAGCATACAATTACTAGCAGCTAACATTAACTTGATTTTATGTAATAGTAATAATAAACAGTTAGTAAATTAATGGCAATTCCAAAATGTACATAGTGAAAGTGTCCATCGAGATATTATTCACTTGTTAGACTCACACTCACAATAAATTAGTTTACATTCATGACACTGACAGCTATACATGGACAGTTTGGATGAAAATATTTTATTTAGGTATGTGTTTATTATTTAATTTTCAGTTGAAGAATCTGTAGACATTGCAGTACGTGTTGAGACATAACTCAAAGCTTTAATATTTATATACAAAGGTAGGCGTAAAGAAACAATCTCGGAGAAATCAGAAATGAGGGAAAAGATATTCTCATCCTGATAAAATCGAACAGCTAGAAAATTTCTGACGCACTGCCTGAGTGCAAAGAACACTACTGTTCTTACGTACAACATTCGTAGTACCATTACGTCCCAGTCCTTGCAATTCTGGTAATACAAAGAGAGTGAGTAAAGATTCCCTCCTACTACGGTGGTAGTAGAATGCGAATGATTTCCTTCCGGGACAGTCATTGTATACCCTGTCAGCTGTAAGTAATGATAATGTTCACTAGTCGGAAAATTGCTTTCGAGAAATCAGTCAACTCAAAACCCAACTCTCTCGTCAGTCATCCTTGATGAAACATACAAGTGAATTTCCTTCAGTGTACGAAATGTGTGACTTTGCATTAGAATAGGGGAACTGGGACTTTTAGTTAACCGAGTCCATGTACAACGACTATCGGGGTCGTTGAAGGAACTTAGAATTACAAACCAAAGTGAAAAGGTTGAATTGCATTACTAGCGCCTTAGGAGACGAAAAGAAAAGTTCATGCCACTTTTCAACACTTTTTTCTCTAATGGTTGAATATTCACCTCAAGTACACTATACGTTGAGGTAAGTGTACAAATAGAAGTTTATGACATTGCATCGGAAGAAATCTTTCATGTATCCTACCTAACCGGTATAACTACCACCATATAAAATTACCGGCTCTAAAGAATCCAATTTTCTTGATTTTTCCCTGCCTACCATCACTTTCACGTTCTTCACATCGCCCACATTATATTCATCGTGGAAAGCAGCAGAATCAGAGGCACTAACAACAATATCACGAACATGCCATACTTTTCCTTTGCCCCAACTTGGTAGTTGTATATAAACGTGGTGTATATGTGTTTGAAAATAGTATTTAATATAAACCAAGGAAGTACCACAAAAAGCTAAGTGTAGCCCAAAGAAAGCGACAACCACAGAAAAACTATGTCACATCATGCGTATCATTTAACGGAAGAAGTAAGTACTTAGATCCTGACGGCAAAGTAACAAAACCGAATGGTTTACTTTGGTTTTGTCTGTTGGCAGTTGGTGTGTGCTGAATTAAAACTTTTTCCATTTCTCACTAGGAAGTAGACGAAGTCTCAAGGGAGAAATATTTTCTAACGGTATGACATAGATAAAAGGAATTACAGATATCACAGCCTAGTCGTAGTAAATAATCAGAAGCTTCGTTATTTCATATTTCGCAAACGACAGTACAATAAAATAAATGATATTGATTGTACTTGATAAAAAGCCCAATCCTATCTACAGAACACTAACGTGATATATTACGAATTACATAATACATACTAAAAAAGGTGTCGGGTAAACGGGTAAAATAGGGTTATGGCAGTATAACAAGAAATTGCATGTATAAGTACACACAGCATGCAGTCCTGTCCTTGTAACGAGGTAAATAATGCAGTGCAGATTGCAGTACTTCCAAAAGACGTGCACTTTAGCGTGCATCTCATTGTACCCCACATAGCAAAATAGAAAATCTAAAATTATTTTTTGATGTGCTAATTTGTTTCTAATTATCAGCAATTCGCTATATAAATTATTTAATGCTTTTAAAACAAATGCATTGAGACAAATAACGTAAGTAGGTCGTTCGAAGGTTGAGCATTGTACTATCGTTTCTTATAATAGTCCAGATTAGAGATAGTTTTATTTCTTACTTGATGTATAATTTTTCATTCATCAATCACTTTTTGTAAGATATGTAAGAACCTATCGGTATACACAGTCTCAAAATAAACTAATTTATTATAATTAGAACCTTATAAACATCAAAATGTACTACTCACCTAATTACTGATTCATAATATGCAAAAACATATTAACAATGAGAAATATTTTTTAGGGCCGTATAGATTTGCATCTTTTCATATCTTATAAACTCATTTTCTGTATTAAACGCCGTAAATACTGGATTTCGGTTAAATAATTACGATTATGAAATGAACTTAGATATACAGGTACCAAAGCCGTTACAATATGCTGTATATAAATGGTGGTCATCAACATCAAGTGAAGCAAACGTAATAACAATATTTTACTGTGGGATTGGCACTATCGCGTTTTCCTGTTAAAGAAATAACAGAATCTACATTCTTGTGGGCTGGATGCATGAATGCTAAGAAATATGAATATTATCTGTAGATACTCACAAAGTGAATCTCACGGAAAATAGTTGATTTTTAGGTTAAAAGAGTAATCCAGGCATTGATGACTTCTTTTGTGCCACTACTGGACTGTTACCACTATAGTAAAGGTAAAATTTAATAGTAGTACCCTCTCAAATGGTGCGTGTCAAAGTTTCCATCTCTTACATCTTGAAGTCCAGACCATGTTTAAGTTTGGTGGAAAGGGGAAAATGTCCTTTAATTACGGTCTTATCGTTATCTGCTTAAAATATTTGTCTCTTGAGTGAAATAAGCGGTGAAATTTGTACGTTTTCGTGGGTGTGGCACTAGAATTGCCTTGTGAAATGGGAAATCAAAAATTTTTTATTTGCGCACTGGGGGTTGGTAAAGTGTAGGGTAAAAAAACCATCATTTGTTTGTAATAAAGTGTGAATCGAAGGAAATCTCAAATCTACAGATATATGTATACCCATTTCTGCCTGTAAAAAATATAAGGATGCTATAGAGAATAAATTGCATACTACACCATTTCTGTACGATTTCCCTTTAGATTCCAATTCCAGTATAGCAAAGACGAGATGAGATTGTCGAACTGCACCAGAGAGAATGATGTTAAGTGAAGTCAAGTAAACTAGGTCAGTTAGATAATTTCGGACTTGCCCCCATGTCTGCACGTACATATATTTTGTCATAGCTGGAATAGACGAGGCGAGATTGCACTACTGGTTATTACATTTTTTACCAAGTGGTAAGACAAGACGCTGCACTTGCAACGAAGCATGCCATTTTTTATTTTATCAAATTGTACTACAGCCGAATATTATCTTTGGCAATCAACCGAAAAAAACACTCACCGTAAATGAAAGAATAGATCCCGTTCTCCAAACAGCGTTTACAATTTCATATCAGACAAAATTCACATTTTATTTCACCATAATTTGTATAATTTTATATTTAAGTGCAATTTATGTTTTACTATAGGTAGGTAAGTATAGGTACACATTATTACTGTAATATCCAATAGGTATTATCTACTTCAATGATATTTTACACCATGTATATAGAGTTGGACTATACTTAAAAACATGGACACGGAATTCAACACTGGATGTACATTTTACATTAGCATTGTGTGCTCAAAGCTAATTAAACTAACATTAGGTACGGAAGTGTTAAGACTTTGAGAAACATAAGAACAATATTTCTATTCAACAGACGTTATTCTTACTTTATACAAATGTTAAATCATCTCGACGAATTGGAATTAGGTACAGTTTTAGGTTATGCTAGTATAATGTCGTAAAAAGTTAAACATCAAGATCGACCATTGAGGAATTCAACGTTTCGTCACAATCACCACTTTTCCTGTACAGAGTAGGTAATCTAGTAAAATTCACTGTACATATTTATCTCCTTTCTCACTCCACTCACTCTGAGTGTTCATTTGCAGCAGCAGAATGTCCAAGTCCATAAGCTCGTCATTTACACTTCACTTTTCCATGTCTGAATCAAACACACAAGCACACTTGTAAATACAACTACATCTTGCATTACATCTGGTATGTCTGTAATAGTAATAATATGTTTATTTGTATTCTTAATACACATGACAGTTATTAATGACTATTGACTAACTACACACTGAATTTTATTACACATCAATATAATATCAAACAATGAAACCCATGTGAACAACAATTAGGTATATCCGTACAAGAACTTATTTCATGTTATATGTATCTGTACTTACATCTAGATAGACACATCTCTTGTATTTGTAACAAAATATTACATATAATAGCAGCAATGAATGATATCCATATAATTACAACAACTGTGATAGCATTAATTGGTTTAAGACCTATAGATAGCTGATTTTGTATTCGAATATGTAGAATTACAGTATATGTATCGACACGTATTTTTTTGTTTAACAGTTACAAGACAAGTATTGAAGAAAGTCAGACAATTCGAAAATAAAAAGCTGGAATACTCCATAAAGTGAGAACTTATATTCACTGTGCTTTGACAAAAACTCTATTTCTTGTGCTTAGGTACATGAGGTTTACACGTGCAATGTATATAGTATGCCTAACTAATTTCAGGGTTGCTAAAATCGATATTTTCTTAAGTAATTAACTATATACACAAAGTACAATGCAATTATAAGTAATTTGATATAATAAGATATAGGGTTAATAATATTCTTAAGTAATTAACCACAGTATACAAGGAAATATATAGTTTGTATTCGCGCTTGTCCCTTTTCCTTGTTTTGCAGCTAGTACACAGTCTTAATGGCATTTTCTTTGATCTGGTATGTAATTAGTGTCTATTACGATCTGTATTAGGAATATATTGTTTGGCTAATCATTCAGAAGTCAAGAGTCTCTTCTCTCACTTCTCCAGTGACAAAGAGACAAAAGGATTGATTCCAACCATGGTATAATATTTGCATCTGCTAAACAAATAATCCGCAGTAATCCTTCTCTCGATTGTTTGTACATAATATATGTTTGCGGAGATATAATTGGAGATGATGATAAATTATTCTTCACCATAATATTACTCTGTATGTGTCTATTGTACATCAATGCAATATATCTATATCCATCATATTACGTTATATACGATGTATTATATATAACACTCCACTGTTTTAGCATTGTTCATGTAATATTAATATTCTAATACTCTGTTTTAATTTTTATCAAATTTTTGCAACTGTAGAATCTCAAACTCATCGTTACTATCCTTGATTTCTTCCGGACTATCCTCAACCGAACCATTTCCATTCTTTCCATTAACATTATTTGTAGAGATGATCGTTCTGTTGCTTTTCGCGTGTATCTTTAGTGTCAAAGGTTGACGAGAAGAATTATCCGTGAATTGAGGAGACACAGATGTTTTTGTGGAAGCTGGCAGTCCCAGTGTGGAAGTGGTTGTTAGCAAACGCTGATTTGAAGCTGACAGTTGTGTTTCCCACGTTGATGTTCCTCTGCGGTTGATGTTGACAGCAGCAGTTGCAGTAAGTGCGCCACCAGCTGAAGCTCGATAGCTCTGAGTACCGTTCCGGTTTCTGTCAACGTAAAGTCTGTCTGTGTGTGACATGCTTACACAATCATAACCACCAGCACCACCTCTTCCTCCTCTTCGGGCTTCCGCAGGACATACGCAGCAGAATAAATGACGATTGAAGTGCTGTGACAAAAGAAATTGGATTTGTAAATACAAACATAGGCAATAAATAGCTAACAATTGCTTACAAAGGTATAAATAGCTTGCAGTGGTCATTTGATGATAGGAATAGCCAAATTTGTTGTAGTGTTGATATTAATTACCTTTCTAAAAGTTCCAGACACACAGTACAAGGTAATTGGATTGAGGCATGAGTTGATGAAACTGAGACAAAAGCCAACTATCCTCACCACGTTCCAAAATTCATTATAATTTTTCTCAGATTCAGGGTCGAAATAGAACCATAAGAGGAATACATGAGATGGAAAGAAGCACAGGGCAAAGATGACCACAAATGATAAAACCATTTTGGCAACCTGTTCAACAAGGAATAAAATTCGCCAAAAATTTAAGCTAAACAGTTATTAGATGTAGCTACGTTCAATCAATCTGATTTAATTTTGAAATGGAAATAGTTTTTTCTTACAAAAAAATTACAAATGATTTAAAGATTTAATAAAACTGAAGAATAAATAGGGCAAGTGGGTTTAGTAACCTTTTTTCTTGACTGGATCTGCTTAGCTTGGCCTTGAGCCTCTCCTGGCATATTTCTGGTCGATAGAACCAAATGATGGGCCATACAAACATAAAAAACCTACAGACAGCATAGACAGTTTCTGATTAGTTTTTTTGGTTGTACGTGAAAATATGAATAGTATATTATGTGTTTTGGTAGCACAGCACATTGATGTATGACTTACACTTATGAAGAATAAAGGGACCGCATAGTACACGAGAAACTTGAACATGACCACCACCTAGAATAGAAACATTTTCTCATGAATGATCCTCATGATGACTTCATGGCTATTCTCATTCCAGCATTGCTTATACATAAATAGTTTTATCACAGACAGACACTTACACGCTGCCTGTGCAATTGCAATGGCAATTTGTATACAAATAACCATCCTGTGTAGTGATAACTGGAACCTGAAATGTATTTTCTCTCTCATGCATCGGTGAGAGCATTTGAGATATTATTAGCTTCGAAAATAGTGCTGGAAATATTTCCATGCTTCCCTACCCATCATCCATTTCTTCATTTCTTTTTCAATGACTGCACTAGTAGTACTACGTAGATGTGAGGTTATGACATAACGGACACATTAAATACCATTGCGGCCCAATAAAAGTAACACTTTGTGTTAATATTGCTACTATTGAAAAAGCTGACGCTCAAAGAAATACCTCTTTCCTCTTCATTGTAATACATAGAGACTCATGCAGAAGATTTTACTTTGCTGTTTCCTTTCTTTCCAATAGAAATAACTTTCTTTCGTGTATACCTACATACTTTCAGTTCTTTAGGAAAAAAGTCATTACTTTCAAACTTCTTGCTTCCCTTTCCAACTAAATATATGAGTCGTGACCACAAAGCTTTTATTTATAGATTGATAAATGAGGGAGCATGTGCTGGCAGCAAACGTTAGCGAAATCATTTAGAGATTTGTTATGGACTATGTGGTATATAAGTTAAAACATACCTATAAAAATAGATGTACACATGCAGATAAGTATAGAGTGTGTAATTTAAACTTTTCTTACCTTTGGATAAATTGGACCCAGTTCTGGTGGAAAAGGGTAGCATACATGGAACGTACTATTTGTATTTTCAATCGGGAAGACTTTTATGTAGGAATACATTACTGACGGCAGAGCAATGACGATGGAAACAATCCAGATTCCTGTCAATAGCACATAATTAGGTAGATAATGTTAACAAATTATTGATTTAGCTCACAGAGAACGTGTTCCTATAAATATTCACAATGGCCACGGAAATTAGTGCCATCATCATTTAAACATTCTTATTTATTTTCTTATTTACACACTAGATCAAAAATGTAGTTAGGAAAACTAATGTCGTATTTACGGGATACTCTTTCGGTATTTATGTATGTGTAACTGTATACAAAAAACTACTAGCGAAAATTCTCACACGTATAGGGAGTTTTATGTAGCATTGGAAAACGTAAGGATGAAAATAACTTTTTAAGTTCAGTAAAAAAGCATGAGATTGCTATTCAGATATTTAAGTAAAGAAAAACAAACCTGCGATGGTGATGCAGGTAATTCTGGTAGCTCTCCGGCCTTGAAGTTTTCTCATAGGATCCACAATAGCGAAGTATCTATCGGCCGAGAGAGCTGTAAGTGTAAACACAGACACCCCAATGGAGATATCCTTAATAAATTCCGAGAATTTACAAACGACAAGTCCATACGGCCATGACTCGACAGTGTACACAGTGGAAGTAAACGGAACACAGAAAAGAATGACGAGAATGTCACCCACGGCCAAACTGCAGATGTACCTGCCCCCAACAGAGTTCCAAATTGACCTATTTAATTCCATAAGTCTCTAAGCAATAATTAACTAAACGTAGGCTAGGACTACTAACACACAAAAAACTCAGCTTAATGCATCCAAAACAAAAACATACAATTCAAAACAAAATTTTAGCGAAAAACTATACGAAAAATGCGTAAAACTACCTTTTCATGCATTTACTGAAATTATTATTTGCGAAAAAATGTTTGCTGCTAAAACTACAATACTAATATTGTAATCTGACTGCATTCACTGGACCAATGAAAGCAAATTCTAGGAATTCATTATTGTGCTCTGTGTCAAAGAAATGCTTTGGAAATAATAAACAGTGAGACAATTATTGCGTTGACCTTAATGAAGCTAAATTAAATTTGAGACACACTCTGTGCTGACATAAAAGACAATACATATGAGACACACAAAAGAAAATCGAGTAAATAAATGTTGACTGACATATTTGGTACGTTTCTCATGGTGCGATGCTTGAGGAAAATGGCAATGAGAGTTCCGTTTCCCAACACCCCGATGACAAATATTATAAAGAACAACATTGGCACGATGTACGTCTCAAGTCGCAGGTAGTAAGGAACGTAATCTGAGTCTCCTGTTCGATTGAACAAAGAGTCATCTCCAGGAATAACACTTTCACTAAAATTGTTCAGTTCTGTCAAGACTGTTTGTAAATAAAATTCACTTTGATTGCCGTTGGCAAGGTTCAGCCCTTCTTCACGTCCCTCTGGATTCGCCATGTTCTGCACAAGATCTTTACCACTGTTCATTGTTACAATATATTTATTTGCTCACGTAATACAACCACAAACACACCGGCTCCTATTTCTACTTTCAGCAATTATTGCAGAACCTGTTCTGATTCTGTCAATTATTTCGGTTTCACTCAGCTCAGCAAAAAAGGGTGAAGATAATGATATCGTTGAAGAATAAGACACTAAAAGACTGGCAGACTAATCTCACTTTTCAATAAAATCCTCGGGAGGGAGTATGACGGACTCGAAGGACACTCTTTTGCTGTCAGATAATGAATTTCTATGTATCACCGTTTCACTTACGTATTTTCAACACTACCTCACCTTCAAGACAGGTTTTGACAGTATGCACAATTATATTTTGTCAATCCCTGTCCACAAGTTGAAGGTGACTCGCGTTGCAAAACACTACGGTCGGTCCAGACAAAATTTCTTCAGTTTCTTCGAATTGATCTGCAAAGAAAGAAAGTGATATGTTTACATACTGTATCGTTATGGTCATTTCCTGTTTGCTTCGAATTTTCACATGCTATTCCAAATTGTTTATGCTCAAATATGGATTACTAGATTTTATCATGTCTTACACTTACAAAGTAAATAGTATTCATCGCAGACAAAATGCAATGTTGTGTATATGAAAGATTATTTGACCATTAGGCCAAAGTGAGACAATAAGCTCATGTCTAGAAGTTGTATTGTGTTTCTTCACGTTGACTTGCACGTGTAAATCATTTGTGATTGTTTTTCTGACGTAATAATTCACAGATCGATCAAAAGTGCAGGCAGGTCACAAATGTCATAGCTTCAGCTACCATATTATATTTCTGACTTACCAAGGCTCGCACAGTCAGTTTCTCATACAATCTGATAAACTTTTGCCTGTGTATACAACTGAAGCTGACTCACAGTTGCAATCTGCAACGCAATGTGTTTATCACGCTTTTGTGTTTTGTTATGATGGACTTTCTGTACGTAAAATAAATGACACTGTCCATTGTGAGTAATATTGTGAGTACCTCGTAGTAGTATTCTGTAAACTTGTTTTTCAGAAACAGAATTACATATAGGCATTACATACAGTTAACATTCCAGACTGGATGACATTACTACAAATAGGTATTTCTTTTCATTCATATACTACGCTGAAAGAAATACATGAGTACCTATCCAAACAAAACGTAAACGTAATGTTTTAACATCACAAAAATACTTTCAACCTTTACTGGGAACATAAAACTCAATGAACAGAGATACAAGCAGGGAAACTAAAAGCTTTAGCTTATCATTTGCTTTTCTGTCCCCGAAAAATGGATACACATCGTTCGTAAGTTAGTGGAGTGTAACGAAAGGATAAATTCAGTGCAGAGGTTGAATGCAACGAAAGAACTTCGCAGAGTGTCATCTGCCACTCCAAACTGGAGGCATTCTTCCAAATTGCACATCAGTAAAATTGAAGAAAGACACTAAATTAGGTGTAGCTTTGGGGTAATGTCCTTGCAATCAACAATCTACAGCTACTACTGTATTTTACTTTTAGCTTCTAAGTAGATATAGCCGCTCGCTAAGTACGGAGTGAGGTAGGTGTTGCATGTAGCAAAACTTTTTCCTTTTTGATAACTTGTTTTCAAGCAATGTGTTTTTTCAGGCAAACTTTTCCTTTTGTATCACCATTTCTTTGTATCTCAATTTCTTATAGGAGCTCATTCCTTCTGAATCATAATTAAGACTTGCGGCACATTTTGTGCTTTTGTGTACGAATTGTTTATTGTTTATCATCCTGGATTCGATTTGCAATTATGGAATCGTGTATGTAATCTACTTAGTTTACTCAATACGAAAATATTGAGTGTGAATTGCGAAACGTTGCAAAAACAAATTACTCAGTTGGTTTTTCTCATTCTGAACGCTTGAATGGTGACTGAACACATTATTATGAATACTCGTACACACGTATGTATTTATTGCCCAAGACAATCATTATTTTTCTCATCTGTACATTGTTTCCACAAGAAAGTAATAATCCAGCAGAGATTATTACTGCACGTCTGTCTTTAAGTGCCTTGGTGAAACTATATGCTTCTGTGCATTAATGTACTGTATTAACCACAGTTTCATTCTCGTAAGATTCCAGAGATATGAATTTTCATCTATACAATGGATACAAGAACTACCGGTAAACAACAAAATTATAGTTTGGGAGATTCTATGTACGGATATACGGAAAAAGTTCAGAAAAACCATTCATAAGTCGCAAATCGGTTTTTAATTGGTTTTCTACGAGCATGTTCCTTCCTTTTTCCTTCAAAGTTCGTTCTTCAGTAAAAATCGACTGGCTATTGTAAACAATAACGGTTTTTGCCTGTCTCTTGTATAGTATTGTATCTTAATACTGTTATTTCCATTCTCCATACGTTTCCTTCTCACAAGAGATAGATTGAAAACAGATCTCTCTCCTTCTTTTGAGTATTAAAAACAATACAAGCCACAATCCTTTGTAATACACAGTTTAGTATAATGGCGCAATAGAAATAGTCTGTAACTCCAAAACCACAAAATGGGAGTCTTGCTTGCAGAATGCAGAATAGCTATAGTAGCTATAAATATATTACACTGTATTCTTTGAGACTAACTAAGACAAGATTTCGATTATTAAAACCTTGTGGTTTCCTTCTTCCTTTATACCATTTCACCCGAGACTTGAGAAAGCAAGAAACTCTGTAAATATGCAATTAGCAGCTTACGCCAACAACATCATTCCAAAAACTGCAGTAGAAACTAATGGTAGCACTACACTTATACTTTTACCAACTTTCCTTTTTTATGATTATAGCAATGATTATAGTAGCCTAGCATTGAAAAGGAAGCCACAGAGAGCTAGAGCTGACTTAATAATCTCAACAGGAAAAAATATCATGACGAATATTAAGAAGGCAACCTCAATGCTATCTTTCTCATCTTTTAGCTTATGTCATTCATCAATTTCAGAATGCCAAATGTATTACTGAACAACGTAAGCCCAGGAAAAACTTAAATTATGCTCAGTGGAAATTCTATTACTATTTCATATTTATTATGCCTGGTGTAAGTTGTGCGGACTTATACCAGCAGTACATTTCTCTGAAAACCTAGAAATATCATGCTGCTCAACAAAGCCAAGATTATACTGTACACACAGCACAGCAGATACTATTCATAATTCTAAGACAAGCAGTTTCAGGAAGCAGGATTGAAAAGCGAAAGACATGACGAGACGAGGCAAAATAATCCAACTTGGCTTACCTCAAATGGACTGACTTTATCAGGAGGCTATATTTAACCATGCACTAGCAGTAATATTATTTCCTACTACCATTATGGTATCTTCTTGAGATGATTATGTACAGACAAGAGATTATAAGATCGCTTATTATAAACCAGACCTATATTTATCTATATAGGTCTGGTCTATCTTAGTATACATAGGTATTAAACCTATATTATATAATCAGTAAGTAAAGCTTTGTCAGTGGGAGACACTACTTCTGCTAAAGTAGGAAAACATAGATAAGTTGATCGATTAGGCTTGAAACGAGAAGACAGACTGACTATGAGTCTTCGTCAGCAACTTATCAATGCCCATGGCACTAACCGTATAATAATAAAAGACTGTGGCCTGTCACGATTGGGTTTCGCTTTAGATTCCTTTTTTATCTATTCTTCCACATAACACATGCCTATAATGGACATCTACTCTCTTTCTCCATTATTTCCCATTTCCTTTCTACCACGTTTTCTCTTTAAAGCAAACCAGAAGTATCATCCAGCACAGTCTTAGGACTACCAGGACATATAGTAGCATTTCTATTACACACACTGTAACAGACCGGGTTGAAGAGTACTTGGACTTAAAACACATTACACGTCTATATAATACAGTAATACGTATAGTATATTATGTAGGTATTCTCGTATTATAATAAATAGACACTACACAGGAGTAATGTCTATAAAACCGCAGACGATCATCCCACACACTTAGACCAGTGTATATTACAAGGACCCGCAATTATTTTATGTAGTGCGGGACAGAATGCTGTTGGAGAATAAATGAATTTTCCATGTCCCTTCCCAAAGATTCATCGCAAATTACCATTTTATGCGAAACTTTATACCTACAGTGTGCTATCAATGACAATATGTTCCATTACATTGGAATCTCTTGTCCGACACAATATTCACTGTAAGTGGCCACCATACTCCTTTCTTTCCCATTGCGTTACAAATTGGAAATCGTGGTTGAGTGTCTCACTACGCAACCAAACCATACCGGTGGCTTTATACATTTATGTTAGAAATATAAATGTATATATGAATACAGAAACTTGTAAATGCATCTCTACCGCTTCCACCACTATACCACCCTGACGATAAAGTTTGCAAGAAATTATCGATCTGATTGCAATGATGATGATGACGATGTGGGAGGCTAGAGACAAGATCATTGTGGGTTATCAAAATCTAACGCTAGTCTATAATATGTTATGTCCTTGCCGTTTATAGAGCAATTTTCAACTAATGTCTCAAGTAAGTAGTGGATGTACATTTACATCTGTCAGAAATACAGCAATAGCCTCGGTATGGTTGTTGTGGTTCACATAAGTTGCGCTTCAATGTGTTTTTACTTTGTTTTGCCTATAGGGGATAGAATATTGTTATACCACAGCACACATTAATAAGAAAGCTATATACCTATACATCTCAAAAGCAAGCACTCAAAAATATACGAGGACTTTAGGAGAAATACTATAATATATAGCGCTTATAAGAAATAAGTGTAAATTGAGCAGTCCAGATTAGAGCAGGGTTGTGTTGGTGTATTATGTAATACTTGGGGGAATAAGTAATAAAAGATAGACATGAATTACACGTTGTAGGTAGCAGAGAGCAGGCAATCCTTGACAAGATTAAAAGAACAGGTCCCTGCCACATGTAGAGTGCATTAACGCGTAATGTGATCTAATCAAATGTTACGAACATATCGTTTAAACAAATGTGACTATGTTAAGGTACTGTATCGTATCGTGTATCTCGTCGCATCTCTCTTGTACTTTTACTACTGCACTTATTTTACATTGTCCTGTGTGAATAGCCTGGTTAGTTGACGCACTAAATTGTCTACAACGTAGATTTTTGCTCTTTTTCTAAAAGTGATACTAAAACAAGTGGAGCATGCATGAAAAAATTTGCTGCGCACTTTCCAATTACGAATAGGACTACTGGGGTTCTAATATTAATAAAGACAATTTTTCAATAATACACTACATGCAATATGCAATGCTTTTTGTTAAAAAGCAAATTGGAAGAGACAGAAGGGACACAGGAAGTTAACATGCTCCGTTTAACTTCTACTTGGTTTGCTTTCACTTGGTTTGCTGTAATTTTATTCGTGACGTGTGTTCTATAATTCAACTTGTGGGTATTGAGAGTGAGTAATTTTCTTTTAACATTAGCAGGGCTCATTTCAATATTTTGGGATAATATGAAATAGATTGTGGTTAATTAAGCTTATCAATTATTGATGTATTCTGCAAGCATAAGCAGTTACATACATATTAAGTATGTGCACAGGTCCAATTCATTTGGTAATTGAATATTTAATCTCTATCACGCTGTGGAGGATACCTATGCATATGGTTTAGCTTGAGGCAAGGTTGCAGTTGGAGAAAGCATGAGAAATTAAAATTTTCCTTTGGGATAGCAATTACATTAGAATAGAGAAAATCCGATTCTATAAAATCAGATGCATACATAGTACGAGGAAATGAAACATTTCAACTTTATAATTAATTAATTAATTATACCTACATGGAAATACCTCTGGGTACTTTTGTTTGTGACATTGTACTCATTTTCTTCTTTGACAGAGAAAATCTAGGAAAAAACTGTCGTAGAAGTCCTCTCTGTGGAATTGCATTTATATTTATGTCTTTATTGGATTGAATTGGTTAATGAAAGAGCAAGGACGTAGATTTCTCCTTTTCTATTTCTGATTGTGAAATGTAAGTATGTAAATAAGGAACAATATGAGCAAATACTGGATAATAAATGAAGGAGAAAGCAGCAATTAGCGTTAGAATTTAGGGAATTCATTTTGTGTAACAGTAAATCTGACTCATTTCATGAATTGTTAAGACGTACTTTACATACCTGCAGCTACAGTGTATTGCACATAAAATATATATGAAATGTTAAGTTTCGTAACAACGCAACGTAGGATTTGATGCATGTACATATTTCATTTACAGTACAATGCAGTGCTTAAACACGTGGCCATTGTTTTGATTATAATTTACCATGCCTGAAACTATGGAACATGTTTGGTACACTGGAATGAATTTATTGCAGCAAGAACCTGCCATAATACAATTAGACTGTTTTATTGCTTGAGTATTTGCTTTACTTTACAAACACAGTCTTCCAATTCTTTCATGAACTGTGACGATACGTACTTATGACTCATGTGAAATCGCATTTAATTTTTTAATTTATACGACAAAGCTGGAAATCAGCCCTTTCCGTTTTGCAATTTGTTTATAAAATTAACACGCAAATCTACTTTAAATTAAACTGAATCACTGCTGAAAAAAACAATGAACTAAAAACTTGAAATCATAACAAGTATTTACCTACTTTACTAATACAGATAATAACTGTAAAATTAAGCCAAATAATATTTGCTTCTCATTTTTTTATTAATAACTGAGTAGACAATATTATAACCAAAGTATCTGCTTTGTTATAACCATACCAGAGAACAAGAAATCTGCATTATTGAGGATTGAAGTTTTAACAAGTTGTAGAATTTACAAATATGCGGTAGTCATCTAATACGTGTACTCTAATACTAAAGTGTGTAGAAAGTGTTAGAAAGAAAGGTTACGGGAATTGAATTATGAATTAAGACAAATAGTAATAAAACAAGGCATTTGTATAGCACATGGTGGTTACATGGAAATCAAAGGGCAATTCACTATGATTCAACAGCACGGAAAGCAGCACAAATATTTGCGCTCCTTTCAAGAAGCATTAGTTCATGAAGAGTGTCGGATGGAATACAAAGAGAGTGATTAGGTATATTTTTGTTCTATCAAAGTTTTGGCAGGCAAACTTTAATAAAAACCGAACTGCCAGTACATCATTGCGTGTTTAGTGTTTAGTATTATGCATTACCACCGTTGAACGTTTTCTAGGTGAGGACGGTGTAGAACACAACTCAGATGCTTTGCGGCTTGTATTTTACACAAAGCAATGATGACATGCTAAAGTACATACAGTTAAATGCACAAAGTTTTAAAAGTTGCTAAACAAAAGTTGTGATGAAGTGATTTAATAATAAAAGGAAGCACACACACAACTACTACACAAGATGATACACTTATCCAAACAAACTGGCTTTTCTTTTAACCATGGGCTACTACAGCCGCAGTTCTACACAAACACAAAGCTATAAACCTTAAACTGCTTTTGAGAGGTTCATTACCGCTTTTGCTTTAAGCTGAATCCAACCAAAGCAAAGGAAAACTGTTGATATGCTAATTATGCATGGAAAGATTCCTTTCTTAATTGTAGTTTTCTGAGGAATATACTGCCAATCCTTAATTACATTTGCAGTAGGTAAAGTAAAAGTAATATTCTAAGACTAACGAGAAAGGCAATCAAAATGCCCGTATTGTGCAGCAGTCGGTAGGCATATTCCATTTGGAAAAACAATTTGCTAATTGCTAATCACTACCTTTGTGCAAATAAAAAGCTTTGTATAAATAAATGCAAATGAAAATTCTACACCATATCGTGACGTGTGTGACGTGCAGTAATGAGATTTTAGTAGTAATTGTTTCCGAAGTTTCATTTCATCATCATCACTATACTGTTCTTTTCACTGGCGATTCTTGGAAAACTAATTTTTCTGATTGAATTACTAATATACATATGAATCTTCACAAATGCACGTTAATTTCAATTGCCAGGAATGATGACTCTAAAGTTCCTTTCGTAAATAATCACTCATTGATGGCATGTTCATTCGGTGTGGTACATAAATTACGTAAAGCGATTGTCGCACCTTTAGAGGAAAGACGGGGGAGTAACGAGCTTGTTTGTAGTTCAAGACTAATGGCACGACATTAACATTTCAATATAAGTTTCACAATTTGCGGTAAGGTTACTAGTATAATAAAAATTCTATATATGTACCTAATTCAACACTTGTACTTGTACAAACGAATTTTTTCCATTTGATCTTTGCATGATATACGACTTTCTGTATAGTAAAGACTTATAAATTTTTAATATATTCTTATAGACTCCATCCTTCATGGAAACCTGTTGTTTAACGTTATAGTTGATAATATTAGCTAGCAATAGCATGAAAGTATTCTCATAAATTATTCAAATAGTGTAAAATTGCGTAACATTTCGTTAGTTATAATAAAGATAGGTAAATAAGAAATACCTCCGAATTGCCTGAATCCGTATTCCTATTACTATGCGCATATATATGGTATGGCAGTCCGTATTTTTTACAAAAAGCTGTGTATCAATGAGAAGAATTCAAGTCAAGTCTGTATTTTTGGATGGAAGTGCATTTCTAAGAACATGAAAAAGAATTTTAGATGTAGTAATGCATTGAGAGGTACATGGTCCAGTGAACCTTAATCAGATTTATTACAAATTTTTGTACAATGCGTATCTAGGTTGGAAATTCCTTCAGTGTACAAAAGTATGTGATAATTACAATTTTGTGGCTTAAAAATGTTCGCAGTAACAAAATAACTTAAATCTCCAACTTAACTTGTGCTATACTCACAAAATAGAAGAAAAATATATTTAAGGCAGATTCGGATTGTAGGCAACATGGAGAAAGATTACTTTGTAAATCAAGAAGGCTTAGTAGTTTCATCATTTGATGGATAACGTGATCTTAGGGATATCCCGAGTTTCCTACGTTGTATCAGTTTAATACATGAATTGCGATTCTAAATGAACTTACTTATTGCGTTGAATTGAGAGTTGAAATGAATCTAGATAGGAAACTTCCTTGTGCCAGTTGTGTCTATCTTTTATACAGTCGTGATGAACTGACTGAAGAATAAACAGAATGAACTGGTGCATTATATTGAATTGCCGAATGAAGTGAACCAATCTGCCAAAGTGATTGCCGAGATAACTTAACAATGTACAGATAGACGTGTGAGAGGATGCTGTGTCTTGAAAGAATTATTGCCTTCCGAGTGCTACAGAGATTGATCAATGACTAGAAGGCAAGACTGGCAGAAGGGAGAATGTATGTTTCGTACAAACACTTGTCCAGAAAGTGAGATTTACACCGGTTGAATGCCAATTATTATTGCACGTCGTAGCTGACTCAAGACGGATTACTAATTCTAAATTCTTTACACATGTTCAGGAAATGTAACCATAATATTATTTTCAAAAATTGACATTTGCCAATTTATACTTACAAATACTCTATCCAGCATTTTTGATGCATCAAGCTATTAACACGTTTTCCAATGTGTGTATTCTGTGTATGTATGTATATTTTTTTTCAATCAGTATTTCCATAAAAATGGGTTTTGTAACAAAATGCCCAATAAATTTGAAAGAGCACATCCATCAATTTACTAAAATCATAATTTTTTTTGTTATATCGACAATGAATATAAACTGAGCATAAACAATACTTATGTCCAATCTGCAGTCTCTTGGACCGAACATAAACAATACTTTCGTCAGACCTGCGGTCGACTGAACCGGACTTAACTCTAAAGATGCAATTATTTTGTATTGCCATAATTATCCGTCTCACGTCTCAAGAATGAGGACCATAAGCTATGTCTAGCTTGTCTACTACCACTATGATTATACGAATAAAAATTATGGTTGTTAATTTTGATTAAAATATCATAATTTGCCCAGTTTATTTGTCGGTAATGTAAGCAAGCTTTTAGCTGCCCTATATTGTGCGTGTGTAATATAGGGTCATTTTATAGATGGTATGGTATACAAGAGAGAAAAAAATTAAAATATTCTCGACCAAGGCGTTTTTCCGTTTTATATATTAGCGCTTGTACAAGTTGGAGACAAATGATGTGATACTGCCATTTGTCGTACATAAAAGCAAACTCTAATAGAAAATCATCAGATTGTATTATACAGTTCGAATTTAATTACCTGTAAATATTGTGATGATTTCTTATTCACATTTTCTGAATAAAGTTGTAACAGAAAAAGGCTGGGTAGACCAGGAACGTTTGTTACAATACCAACCGCAAAAAGTTCAGTTATTCCCCAAGGATTTTAATCTTCCACAAAGTTTTTGATGATATTAGTAAACACACACTTCCACTATATAATAGTTTTTCTCACGTACGTCACTATTTCACGCTATATATATTCTACATACATAGCTGTACCTACTTCTTAATGTATTCCCGTTTTCACACTAAAAGTCAGAGCAAATTATGACAAATCAGCTTCCTGATATTAAACTTCTCTTCAAAACTATTCTTCGAGCATTTGTATACTTTTATAAATACTTTGCATAGGTTACGTGATGAAAGTAGGTAACTTTTACGTAAATACAAGTACCGTTACGGTCCTTGCTGTACGTATAAAGTTATAGATGCAGATGCAACCAGTTTGCTAACATTTTTGTAATTTTTCGAGCCACCAGCAACAGAAAACCAGAAATTGGAGACACACTTCAGGGTGTAACTGTGTAACAAATACTGGAATTTAGTGAAACTGTAAGTTGTCCAGCAAAATATTGAAGTGTAGTGTGAACCAAAAGTATCTCACCCGAGTTGATAAGGCAAGCGACTACTATCTTTCTTAAAAGGGTCTAATAAACGAATCCGGGACAGAAGAAAGTGAATGGGTATTTATTGTTAGTTCAGAAAGCTTCTTTTCAACTCGACTTTCTTTTCTCACCCGTTTCAACAATTCTTTCAAGTACGAAACTCTAATCGCAAGTTGTTCGCAATTTTTACACAGAAGATTCCCATTTGGTTTCCTCTTCTGTCTTCACCACGTATATTCCTCCGCTCGTCATAACACTACTGCGTCTATATAAACTTACAACGAGATACGTCTACTTGAATTGTATGAGATAGAAGAAAGAAAAAATTCTACAATTTCAGTTTAAGACTTCTTTCTTCCAGTATTATAGTGTATTGTCCAACATATACTTATTGTTGTTCTGTGTCCGTGACGAGCTAGAATGTGTGTAGTAGCAAAAATAAAGACTTTGACTTGTTGTAGTTGAGTAGGTAAGTAATGTGTAGAAGAAAAGTAACGACAATAGTCGCTACACAAGAAAAATAGAGTTGTAATGTGTAAAGTGGAGAGCAGCAATCTTCGTCACACTTCTTAGAGCAACTCCAAGTCAACTAAACAACCAGAAGACTCTGTATATTTGTAAAGTAGACGTGTGTAAATGTAACTCTTTCGTTTTATGTAGTGAAATTCGTTCGTGTGACTTTAATACTAGTACTGCATTACCCACAACCTAAAACTCAACCTTATATACAGTAAAAGTAAAGAGTCTACTAGTACGAGTCAAACGGAGTAAAGTCACAGACTGAGTTTTTCAAGCCGAGACAAGACAAGGGAGCAGGTTCTCACTGTTGTGTGTAGTAGTCTTGTGTACAAGTGAATTCGGAGAGAGAGAGAGAGACAGAGAGGGAAGGAAAAGTGTGCGCAAATATTCTACTACCGTCTCTATAGCGTATATGTACGTTTGTACGTACTTTAGGTATATTAGCAGAATTTTCACAGTACACAGCTAAACTACTACTGTAATAATAATAATATGACACTGTTTTAGTGTGTGATGTCCATAAAGCTCTCCTCAACTCTAAATGTAAGCTACGCAGCATTATATTGTGAATGTGCAGATACTTTACCTACTTGTAGTAGTAGGTATGCTATGTATAGTGTAGTGGTAAAATTCTAACACCAATGGAGTGGTTTAACACAAGGATGCACTATGTTGGAGTGTAATGAGTTACTTTCTATTACTGCTACATGAATAATGTATTTATTTCACCTTATTTTACTTTAGATAGGTAGAAATGACGGGTACGAATTCCCAACCCGAAATTGTATTACTTATACACGTCCACCGCTGGTAAAAACAGTGTGATCTCTGGTACTGGTACAGGGTTATTGGTATTTGGGATGTACATTTACATTTTCTGATTGTGAATTCAACTTTTACTATAAGTTCAAAAGAAAACACCGATGTCGGGTTCTACTGTGTTCTGACTGTGTCAGTGTTATACTGTTACGGGGAGAAATGTAGGGCAGTTGATGTGGTTCATGTGTTAAAGAAATATGAAGCTTTATATGTTTGTAATAAACTGAAATTACCAGCACATGTAATATGATATTTTAATGTAAATAATATGAAGTCTGGAGACACAGATAGTAGAAGTGAACTGTCAAGATAAAGAAAGTTATGAGCAAAAGCGCACGTATAAATTAAATTTAGAGTGCTAAGAAACGAGTGTTTACAAACATTTTTACATAATATAAGCCATAATTTTGAACATTTGCTTTTGTAAACAATACTGAAGATAGTATAGGTACTTAACTTACTGAATAAACTATTCTGCACAGTATTATTATCAAAAGCAGCATATTTTTTAATCATACAGATACTAAGTAACAACTGCCTACTTATTTTAAGTAGGTATTAGTCTAACTTCTTATGAAAGATATAGTAGAGTAAAAATGATCCTCCCTCTCTTGGAGAAAGGCATTCTCACATACCAAATTCCAACTTTGTTTGTTTCTTTATTTAAACTTCGGTTGTGTTGTGTGATGATTGTGATGTGTGTAGACCAAACTTCTTTACTCAGACTACAACCAACAAAATTACATAACAATACTTCAAATACCTGGAAGCATTACCCACACAAAGTGTGTGGAATTAATTGCACATTGCAAAGAAGTACACTGTTGTTACTTGCAAAATAAGTTCATTCATTTTAACGATGAGTTTCTTTACTTCTAGGCAAACACTCTAATTTTCTTCAGTATCTTGTTAGAATTTATTCTGTGATTTTATTACTTTGTAGCATTTTCTACCTATAGACAGTCTCTAAAAGACAAGTTTACAAAGTCTTCATGATGAAGTTCAGCTAATAAGTAGTATCTATTTAATTTCTATTATTGTAGCATTATATAGCTCGTCCCGAAAATCGAAATTGAAGTAATGGTAGCTTTAAATCTTAAAAATAAGAATTTCCCTTTGACAGGAGTCTAGGAGGATCCACTATCTTCAGTTATACCGAAGGTGCTTTAATAATACCTTTTAACGAAATTTCAATTGTAAACTTTTCTTTTGCAATTTTGTACTATTAGTGTAAGTATTATTTGTGAAGAAGTAGATGTAGTAAGGTGAAATATGTATGTAGAAGTATCATGGTAGAGATACGTGGATATGGTAGTTACTTACTACGGATACAGGAAACTAGGTGCTTGGGTGTGATGTCTGATGCCTTAGACTTTAGAGCTCCAAGTTGGCTTTCACCCGGATTTCGTCCCTTGAATTTACATTCGTCTGATTCTATTCTATCTGACGCTGGAACGTGAATATTCCATTTTATTCAGTTTCTCGTCTGCTATTTGAAATGACATGGGATGAAAGGCGAAAGGGAATAGTTGAGTCTGGAGCTTTACTTTTCTCATTGTTGGATATTCAATATAAAATTACTTTCAATACAATACACAGGATTTCTAAAAATATCTTTGATTTTGTGTGATCAGATATGTGATATGTTGTACTAACTGAATTCATCCCTTATATATGTAGTTACGTATACAGTAAAATGGTTTATCAATTTTAAACTGCGTATACTACCAGTAAAAGTTCTTAGAAACGTTTTTCTGCTTTTGTTAGTGTATAACCTGCTGTATAGGAAATAGGACCACCATGGTATCCTCTGCATGTGTCATAGAAGTCTTTTAAAACTATTTTACTTAGCTAGATGAAGTACATAGCAAATTGTACAAGAACTAAGTTACGAAGCTTTCAATTCTGCGTATCTAGTAACATGGACAGATTTCTACTGCGTTTTGTCTAAAAAATGAAATCCTTGCCAAAAATTCTAAAACTGTTTGACAGAATGCATACGGGCATACCATACCATATCATTTATCAAGACACAAATAATGTAAAAAATCTAGTCTCTCTTAGCATTATACCTACTTACTTGTGAAGCGTACATAATGCACAATGATAGAAAATATACTTTGTCTGAAAAAATTATTGGCCAGGATCTCCCACTCAAAATGATATTTTTTCTACCATTATTTACCAAATGTCACGACTCGTTAATCACGACGAGAAAATATTCTCTCTCCATGAAAGTTCCATAGATTTCAATAGTAAACTTGTAAATAGATGTTGGTAGTGCTTTATTCTTACCCACATTTAGGTTCATTGCAATGTAGAAAGTACCTAGTCTCCCTTATTTTAGTAAAACTCATTAGAAATAAGTTTACCATAATATCTCTAATGCCACGTCTGACTCTACTACTTGATCATGCTGGCTTATTCCCTGTTCTGCTTCTATCGAAATTAATCATGTGCATTTCCCTATTATACCAGATTTGGATGAAAATAATTTACTTGAATGCAAAGAAGCTTAAGATTTCTTATTGTGACACTGAACTTTTTGAATGAAGATTTGTACGGAGAAAATTTCCTATTTTCCATAGATGCAGTGTATGGGAATGGAAACAACAGCTGCAGCAAACTGCCTACTGCAATGTTGATAGGATCTTCTCATTCTGCATAAGACGACAAAACTCATCGTGTATATACAATATATACCTACGTACCAATTGTCTTACGATAAGACTGATATTACAAATAGAACAATAGTACCATTTTACAACAGTGGAAAACGTTTAATCCGATTTGGATACAAAACGGAAAGCAATCATTATACTCTGAATAGTTTGGCTGTACCTATATGTATTATTGAAGGCAGATTGTAGCCCATCCAATTTTTTCCAGCAGTGCCATTCGTTGCAGACATACAAGTATATACATATACTATAGTATCACATCGTTGCTATTGTTCTTCAATTTTGCAGTGTCTATTGGAGATACGGGAAGTGCATAAGAAAAGATGATGAAACTGGAATTGCTTGAGGAAAAAGAGACTCGTGAAGAAACCCAAATGTTCATCGTTATCCTACTAACATCCTTCTTGCCATTAACATTCATGGAAAAGATGCTGAAAAGAAGAAGGTTGAAATATCTGTCTTAACTCATATAATGTAATTTCGCGTAGTAGCAAGAAGAAGCACATAAAAAGAAATGCAACAAGGAATAGCAATGAATTAAATGGTTGGTTGTCCAAAAGATTATTCCCCTCTTATAACTAAACCCCGGGTGTGCATATCATAAGAAATAGCAAAATGTATGCACAAAATGTCCAGGAAAACGGCCAAAAAGCGCCCTAAAGTTGCACTATGAAAAATAGGTCCTTCTAGTAAAGAAAATTTCACATTAAACTTGAAGAATGTGTACAAAGGGCACAAAAACTCCTAAAATGTGTGACAGAATGTAAAAAAACGCCAAAATGTACGCTAAAAATGGACAAAAACTTCAAAACGTGTGAAAACGTGTCCGGAAACATGTGAAATGTGCGTCCAAAAAATTTCGCGGAGGAACTCCTCAAGAGGTGAAACGTAAAGATCACAAAGCTTAGGCACTGGTATTCACACACAAGAAAAGCGCAAATGCATGCACATCCGGGGTATACTTGTTATAACTTATTCATTTTTCGAGGACTTTCTCTAGCCGAGCAGTAATGCAAATGCCATAAAGCACAGTAAAGAATTGAAGATCATAAAAATGTGTATTGTCCGCTTAATTTCATAAAGTTCACTTGACTTCATTTCTTCAAACAACTTTTTAACATCCATAGTACATATCAAGAATTATGTTCTTGTATAAGAATTAGTTTAGTAATATAGAATATACTATAAAATAAGTACTGTGTATAATAATATTATGTAGTTAGAAATACAATGCAAGCAGAATACGTAAGTAGGAAAATACTTTACTATTGCTAAGTATTCTTAGGATTTGTATCACAAAATCACTAGACTGACTAGACTAAAAAGTATTAACACACACATGACAAACTGTCAAGAAATACTATTCCATATACATACATATAAATAGTATTGGGTGAGTTGTTATAATATTGTAGGATTATTAATATTATAGTAAAAAATGAAAATCCAATTTGTGTTTTTCATTCTTCCCATCTGATTTACAGAACGCAGTAGACAGTACCTACACTAATACATTCCGCAGAAAAAGGCATACGGAAGGATTGTCAAGAATTTAGCTAAACTAGGAAGTTTCTTTTGCGAGAAGGAAATTGAAAAAGATTTTTTACATGATGTGTGGTATGTGAATGTGGACAGAAAGACAGACTGTCCATGCAGAGTCAACTCAAGCGAATTCAAGAAGCAAAACCAGAACAGACTTTTCATGTAGAGGAAGGAAGCAAGCTTTCGTTTCGTGTATTTAGTATTTAATATATTGGTCGTATGTATCCGTATATACATTCAGAATGAACAAATGTACATTCGTGTATAATATATTTCTTCATTCCTTCTTCCATTCACAATGCAATGGGGTATTTTTGTTTACAATACATACATACATTTTAGACTTAATAAAGGTATATAGGCAACATCAGCAATGGAGTTTGGCCTGGAATATTGTGTATGTAGTGTATGGCAGTCTGTCCGCAATCTCGTTTCCGAATGAGACTTTTGATGTGCAATTTAAACGGTTTTATGAGGTTAGGAAGCAAGGACGGGATGTTGGATGTAAATGCAATGTAAGTTGTAAAGTAATGTTGGATTTAGTACTTAGACTTGTGTAGGGGTATCTTGTGTGCTTCTTTTTCCAAGCTGTTACAGATATTCTATGTGAATATAATACACATACACATATACACATTTGTACATATTTGAACTACACAGTAAAACTACGTATTTACATCTATATGTAAGTTAATAGTACATGTCTATACACGTGGCGTATGTATATGTGAGGTTCTTACTCTACTATATGGGCAGATACTTATTATGTATGTATACGTATTTACTGTACCGTTATGTAATGTAATGTTATGGGAGAATTTGTCTTTACTGCAAAATAAAACCAGACGGAGAAAAGAGCTAGTGATGTTTTTGAAGCTGCTGTGGACAACGACACTATACTGACTCACACACATCCCAATAGAAACTTCATTATAAAACAATGTAAAAGAGAAATGTAGAATTTAAGGAATTTCTGATTCCTACTAAGTGTTCGCAGGCAGCTATTACTGAGATTTATAAACGGACTAGCAAATACAGGCGATGGCATATAGAGCCAACTTGACAGATCAGAATTTCTTCCGACCATTTAACATGTAAAACATGTCAAAATGAAAATGTTCTTTTTTACTAGAGCACTTTCCTCCAGTATGAAACTGAATTAGTGAAGTAATACTTTTTCAAATTCCCCATTCGCGTTACATTACTATTAGTAACACCTATTAGCCTATTACACAGTGAAGGAATGTAGCTGAAGTACGAAAGAAAGTAAGAGGATTTAAGAAATTCATGAACTATCCCTATAAAGGATTTTCTTTTGGAGGAAAAAAATACAATTGGAATGGTTTAAGGCATAAGAAGGAGCGGGAAAGTGATAATTAAGTGTACTTAAGTCTTATGTGGAGTACCCCATTCAATTATCTTCTAACGGTATGTGACTTCTTGGGAAGCTTTTAAAAGTATTACAAGTATTATTCTCGTGGGAATTGAAAATGAAGATGGAAAGAAATAATTGAGTGAACTTGTTTCGTTTGATGTGGATGTCTAAAGAAAGTACAATGCACATTGCACATGTTGTTCGTGTGTGACGATTTTCTACAGTAAAAGTACAATACCTACATGAATAACAGGAGTATGGTCTGGCTATGTTTTTATGTGTGAGATATACAAAAGAAGTGTAGTATAAACGAATATCTGTCATTAGACAGAAGGACGAGCCACTTATAGAAAGCCCTCGCTCTCTGCAGCTGACAAAGAGACTGTGTTAAACATTCCATTTGACAATAAAACCAGTCAAGCAGAATACATGGACTGGTCTGGTGTAGTCTTGTACTTCCACTATCTATTATGTAATAGGTAGCGGTTAATAGAAAAAAAGAAAAGGTAAAAACATTGCCATTCGTATAGCATATGCGGGGATATTGGCATTTATAGTTATTATAGACTTGAGAATCAATATTTGCCCAGCACTTAACCAGGATTAGATTAACTGGATCTGAACAGCTTAACTTGGCTAAAGATTTTACACACGTACTGTCGTAAACAATAATGACAATGCTGAAGTCACTTTTTTCTATTATACACGATGTACTTATGTACTTAATCGTAGTGTCGGGATGTTAAGTTAAATTCTCACTAATGCTTGCTTCAGCAAAACTAACTCTGTCACTTTTTGACAGATGAATCACATTCAATATGAAGATTAGTAATGGGAATGGAAAACTTTTCTATTTTTCATCTATAAAGAAGATGATTAAATTATGAATTAATTACTGTAATTCTCCAATTAATTAAATTTGCTTTACCTCACCTATCTCTTATTCATTTCTCGAAGTGTATTTATCTGGCACATTTTATCGTTCCATACCCGTCATGTATTATTTTTTGGCTCTATTCGTAAAGTATACCATACAATTTTAACATTCACACAACCAGTGTTTAGAAATGTATCTGTAGGCCAAATAATTTCCAACATGAATTGTTCACATTCTGAATCAAGATTGCAAACAACGAATTTTGGGAATGATTTTGCTTAGCTATTTATACGTACTATGTCGTGTGCAACTTTGAAAGGATTTAGTTATTCACTTATATAAATAGCACACAGAGGTAAAAAACTAAATAATGACGGATATGGACTGGTTCACCCCTAACCAGTCTTAAGCTGAAAAAATACAGCACACAGCTCTTTGACGTAGTATTGGTAAAGGAAAGATGTCACCACAATTTAATTGGGCCCTCCTGCGTCATAGTGGTTAAGAATAACACTCGATTAGTCTGAGCCTAAGTAGTAAAACTACCCTTGTAAATAATAATAAATATAATTATCGTGGTGTTAAGAAACTATGTATAGTATACCTAAGAAAAGAGATAATAATAGTCACCTGTGCAGCTAGCGGTAGTGTAACAAATAATTATGACATCATAAGTCCTATAAATACTGCTGAAATATAATTCTTCAGATTATTATTATCGTCTTATGACGTTTGCACTGACTGGACGGTTATAAGAGGTTCAATATTTTTGCACAGGCTTATATAGTAGGTAGTCTAGAGTGCAGATCAATTTTCCGTTCAGAATTGGCTACATTTTTTTCAATACTTACTACTACGGTTGTTCTCTTGCGGTTCTTTGTTCTATAGGTTTTATCTGCGTATGTGGACTGAGGCGAAAAAGAAAATCTTTTTGGCAAATGATCTAGCCATGGCCGACAAAAGAGATGAGAACAAATGGCAAAGTACATTGCTACAATATCTGACTTCAGTTTCATCTGCAGTCAATACATCAGAACTCAATTTGCCCCAAACCTTTCTCTCTGACAACACATATTTTACTCGGATGATTTCGCAGGAGTACCTCTACAGTGCTGACATCCTTATTAGTAATCCCACCGACTGGTCCCAAGAACAAATCTGGCTATACATCTATCCTTTCTTTCACTTTACACCTTCAATCCAATTCAATCCATTTCACAACCTTTGAGAACTTCCATTGATTTACTTTTCTATTGCCTACCCGTTGCAATTTATCTGCAAGGGCACATGAAATCGACTTAATACTATACCATTATATGAAGAGTTATGCAGTACTCCTGCGTATCACAGTTAATACTACAACAATGTTAACAAAATAAAAGCATCAAGCATCCATTGCACATTTCATACTCAGATTTCCAAAAAGATTTACATGAGATAATAGTCCATTCAGGTCCGAGAGTGGGAATTATGAGAATCTAACTAACTATATGCTTAGAATTTATGAGACTAGGTATATGTAGACACAATTGCCATAAAATAAGTTATAACATCTTCCGATTTGTAAACTACTAACAAATGTTACTGTACTGTCTGAACTGTTAGACAGTTAAGCCTTAAAAGGAAATTTTAACTCGCAATTCCGGCATGAAGTAATTCTTATTAATCACTGGGAAGTTGAATCAACTCGGATTTTCTCGCATCTATATATCTGTGCGAATGCCATCATAATAGTAATAACATTATAACAACGGTTTGAGCATACCTTGTCTAGCCAATAAAGTCGGCATTATAATAAGCTGCTGGGTTTTATGTACGCAATATATACTTTCCCTGCATACTCTGTAGGATGTATTTATATACACACACCGAGAGAGAGAGAGGAATAATCCCATTATAAAATACACCATACAATTCAAGCAGCAAGATGCAGCTTACCGTTACAATAATAATAATATTATTATTGTGAGGGAGGTAGTAGTAGTAGTAAATATAAGCGATACTTATACATTGTAGTATAAGTACCTAACACTGTATTAGTATACAAAGGGTACCTAAATGTGCATATAAAGGCAGATAATAGTACACCGTAAGATTCGAGCACGATGTGAGTCAGTGAGGTGTGTGTTTTCTGTTTTGCTACTATAACTAATCTATTTTACTGCTAAGCCAAGACTGTTTGACTGTTATTTATTTCGCTAGGGTCAAAGGCTCAACAGTTTCTTCCTACTTGTATTACCACACATCATGGAATAAGGAAATATAATATTTTTCCAAGTGTAGTATGTGAGCACAGCTTGGATTACCTCTCTTGTTAGAACATACCGACCTCCTACGTACCTGTCTCGATGGGAGTTGCTATATTTAGTGTGTTCGTGTGTCCAAAATACTGTTGCGATTTGTTTCCAACTAAGGAATACACTTTAACAATTGGCGGATCATTGTTTTAGCATCGTTTGCTTATATACCTGTTACAACAACACATGTTATTACTACCTGCCGGTATAAAAGATTGTATTGCATTAGTAATAACTTTTCCCTGCTGGGAATTTCTTTTGTTTCATTGCAGGTATTTTATTTCTCAACTTATTACAAGAGAAGTATTTCCTTATAATTTTTATTTGTGTTATAGTAGTAGTTTATGTTGAAGTAGACGGTATAGGGGCTTACTCTATTTATAGCTTTGTGAGGTGAACAGAGTGGAGAAATACGAAGTTGTAAATGTCAGAGCACAGTATACATTTCATGGATGACGACCATAGTGTGATAGTAATATGTTTGTAGTCTGTGTGTACGTTCTAATTGCTGTAGGGTGAGAGTCAGGTACGTTTTTGTTACATAAACTCAATTACATGCAATTTCCACCATTCTTCTCCTTAGACAAGAGATAAATAAATACGTAAAAGAGAAAACAAACGTATTATTCGTACTACGCAGTCAAAAATACAAGACATGTCTCATTTAGTTTTCATTTCTCAATTTCAAGCTTCATTAATTCTTGTTTACAACTGCAACTGCTTCCAATAACAGAAAAGCAACTGCAAGAGATTTGCTGTGTAACTGTAAAGTATAATATTATAACGGTCTCCTTTCACTCTCACCTATAAAATTTTAATGAGGTTCTTTCTTCCGAAGAATTCTAACGTAGTACGTACGAGTCGAAATGAATTAATCTTGAAAGCAACCTAAGTAAACAGAATTAAGACAATTCTTGTTTTCGATGTTGCAATTGATTTTTTCGACTCCAAATATCTTCAAGGGTTGAAGATTCTGGAAATTATTATACAACATAGTTGATAGTTGTTTATACAATTTCACATTACCCCTGTGCCCGTCCGTCAGTGTCCATGTCCACGATAAGATAACTCGAGGATGGTTTGAGTCAATAATGACTTCAAATTTGCTATAAGTATTGAGGTCCTATCCGAGGTTAAATTCACAGATGAGGTCGATTGGTCAACTACTTCGTGACTTTTGATACTTTAAGTTTACCTTAAATACATGCATAATGGTGTAATACCGACAATTTACAAGAACTGCGAAATTAAATGTTATGTAATTATAACATTTGATTATTGAGTAGTATGAGTAACAACAACCACCACACAGACGCGATGTTAAACTGGTTGAATTCCATCAATTGAAAAACATTATGAAATCTAAATATTATATTTCGTATTTAACAGTGCTTGCTTATGTACCCGATTCAACAAGCAGTTTACCTACACTTTTCAAGATTAAGTAAACATTGCATCCCAATAATTATACCTAGTCATAACCAACGTCAACCTACTTAACTTAAAATCCAGCATTTTCTATTTCGCCTATACCATAACTAAAGGCTTCTAAATACAGCCTCGTATGACATAGAGTATAATTGAAACACTTTTTAGAGTAGGTACCTACATTATTATGCTAACCTCAATTTAGCACCACCACTATGCGTCACGCATTCCTAAAAGCCTTTTTCCGCCTTGCATGTGAGAATATCATCTGTTTTACACAATTACATTGTAATGACTTCTGTGACTCACAGAAGAATTTCACTTGGGTGCACACAGTACACCCACACACAACTTTCACTAACTGAGGAATTTGATATTTTTACATATATCTCTTTTTCTAAGAAATGAAATCATAAGAACCATTACACAACAAAGCGATCTCTCATTGTCTCTTTGTGACTGTGTGATATGGAAACTCTTGCAAATTTATAACTCGTCATTCGGAGTCTCTTGGAAAAGTAAACGTTTCGGATGATAGTTATGCAAAATTTATTTTCCCATATACAGTCAATACTATCCTGGCAAAATCGACAGCTTACAGTAATACATTTCCAGTCTATGAAAAACAACCTACGTTTACGTATGGCAATTTACAGTTGAAGGGTGTTATTCCATAAAAATGGATAATATTTATCTCTTGTCGACCAAGAGACATCCACAAGTTTTTTAAAGCATAACGTACTGTATATTAATCGAAAAAATAAGTAATGTACCTACAACTATCTAGGAGAAAAATATCCATGTAATAATTCAATGTAATTCCATACACGATGATATACAGTGCTAAAAAATATTTTATACCTAAACGGAATGTAAAGTGAGTCGACTAACAGAAATTCTGAGGTGGTTACTCGCTGAGAAACATAAAGAGTAATAGTTAGTGAAGCTTTTTCGGTTGTTAGAAAATGATACGGTATAGTTATACCACTTTGATATAAAATATACAAGCAGGATGGTGACATGATCAAATCTTTGTGCTTGGTTAAGTGTAAAAGGAAGTAAATTTAAAGACGCCTCAAATGACTATATGATTATAGCGAGTTTACGGTATAACTCGGTTGATCTTATACTTACTTTCATTCTGAGAAAGTATGAGGAAAGCATCCTTTCGCGACAAAATAAGCTTCTTTCTGATTCAAAATTCTCTTATAACATTTATTCTAGTAGTAGCTAAGATTGCTAAAGATTCGTTCTTCGTCTATTTTGCGGTACACCCTCTATTCGTATTTTGACTACGGCTTTCCTCGCCAAGATTGTGTCATTATTGTTGAATTTATCCATAAACGCGAAAAAAATACGAGTTTTCTCATTTTCACTTCGCAATATTGCAATTCGTATGTAGCGTTTTGATTTTTATTCCATGTAGCAGCAGTGCGAGATGGGGAACGAGTTGTAAAAGTAAAAAGGAAAGGCGATTGGCCCGAGTGGTTATAGTTGTAAGCGAAAGATAAAGCCAACGGCAAAATAATGAAAACCGAAAGAGAGAAAGCGGTGTTTCTCTCGCTACTGTCATAAGTACACAACTTTAAGCTTAGATAACCGGACTCACTGCATACACAGACTGAGCGTTTGTGTAACTACCACTTCACATTTCTTAGATAGATATTTTAGAGTTGATTACAAATAATATGTGCATGAGTCTGGCACCTATATGAATGGTGTAACTGGATGTGCAACTTTGGCGAGGTCTTCTCTTGCTGCGACAAAATGAAAGAAATAGAAATGTTGTATAAATTGTACGAGCGCAGTTCATGGGACAGGGAAAATGGTGTTGTAAACTACTAGACTGCATTTCTGAGGGTGTAATAGGGTATCAGAGCTTTATTGGATCGGGAGATTCAAATGCAATGTGAGTTTTCATAAGAAATTGTGAATTCATGCTTGTAAAAGCCACAAGAGTGGCAAAAGCAAAAGGAGCAATAACTGAAATTGCAATGTTACAATTCAAATAGTGAATTGTTGTAGACTTTGTATGCAAATATTTGCCTTCGACGTTTCCCAGTCTGGCTTTTGTATTTTGTCACTTCGGTATATGTACGCTAACATTAAATTTCCTGTAGAACTGGAAGAACGAAGAAACACACACATATAGATAGAATATATAGGGTGTAAAGAACCTAGATCTGATGACAGAAATTCAAATGATTTTTTCGATACTTATAACTTTATATTATGATGTGTATCGAAATTCAAAGGACACAGCACGGCTATTTTATTACTTGTATTACAATCTAGGGAATATAAATGGTTTTCAAGGGAGTTGACCAGTTTAGTTTTGTATTTCTAATAGTTATTGCTTATACAAATAATAAATAGTACATGTACATGAACCACATAAGTACAAAAGTGACTTTTTCATGCAACTTTAACACTCTAACACCAAGAAATCCCATTCGATTCGTTGTGTGGCCAAAAACACATCAAGAATATGAGTTATGGTATGGACAGTTAAGGCATGGCTGTAACTGTAATGTTGTAAGAGTTTGCAGAGAGAGAGAGAAAGAGAGAGAGAAAACAGAAGAAGGTGTGACATCAAACAATCCTACACTAGACTCAAAATGGCACATGTAATACATTATAATAAATGTGACACTCCTGAATTGGAGGATATAAAACACACTATAAAATGTAATGAATAATATAATATTTGAACTACTGCCTGCCAAAAAAGGGTTATGTTGTAAGTGTTCTATTACATTAAAATTATAAGACAAATATATATGTACTATGTATACTATAAAACTACAATACACCTACACACTATTTGCACTTGCAGTAATATCATTGTAAGCGTGTAATTATTTTGTAATTCAAAATTACAACCTGACATGAACATGAGATTAATATGACGAATACTATTTGCCATGCATTTACAAGTGAACAAGCGTAAGTGATATTATTTTCTTTACAAATCTCATAAACTGAACGTATTCAACATGTGCACTCCAATTTATTAAAGTGGACGCTGACATTACGTATAATGTTAAAGGTGAATGAAAATTATAGGTCATGGAGTTGTTGATGGCTGAAGTAAAAACCAAAAATTGTTAATTAAGCGACATATTGCGTCACAAAATATTAAATGAGCCTTGAGTCACCTTTGTTTTTACAATTTGCTAAAGCCTACACATTTAAGATAGGTATGCTATGTTTGTACACAAGATCGAAATGTTGACTTTACTTTGCTTAAATCTTTTACTTAGATGTTTATACAATCTTTCTTTTCATAATGTTTGTACAGTTGTAAAACAGTAAACATTCCGCTAGTGGATGTGTGTAGGTTTAAATTTTTTATAAACCATGCTGAAATTGGCACGTATAAATTACGGATACAATTGCACTGTGAATTGCAACTGCAGTAATTTATATAGGGTGGTTGACTATATTTGTTTGGTCTGCGGTGTATTAAAATTTAAAATGACTCACTCAGTAGTAGATTTATTTTCTTGCATAATGGTTTAATGCAATTTAATGCACTAGGACAAGCAGAAATATAGTAGGGCACAATTGGAATTTTCGTCTGGGTTTGTCGGGTTCAGGTTTTTGTTCGGAGTGGAATGCGGACGTATTACTCAATGCACAGCATGTCACCCTCGTGCTGTTTGTGTCCTTACAGAATAAATATATATCATCACATCATGTCCGAATGTCTCACACATTTACATTCTGCGAATCACAAGTTCATTGAATTCTAATACATAAAGACACATAACTTACAGTGTTATTTGCTACTAGGTAAATTGGATCATTCATAATCTATACACGAGTTTTGAAGCGAATAATTGCAGAAACACATGCTGGGAAACTGCGAGGAAAAGCCTTGCTAAATATATACAATTAATTCAATTTAGTATAATTTTTGCGACACGTGTCTTGTAGACAATTGTTAACTCAAAGGGATCAGTAACCTAAACCCTTATGAACCTATTAGCATCTAGTAGGTATTTGGGTATTTCATACTTTCAATAAGATTGTACAAATAGTAGAGTTTTATAGGATTCAATTTAAGACATTACCTACGTCAGTAGATATATGCTCCATGACACAGATTCGGGAACTACCATGCAGCTTTTAAATTCTAGTCATTTCTGGTTTTTAATTTGACAGTTGAGGCACGTGCTCTTTTAAAGAGTCAGTACAATAGCAAAATGAAGAAAAACGCATTCGAAGAAATTATGTAGGTTTGTGTCTCCTTTTGTCAGCAAAGTAACTTTTTGTACAGATCCCAATTGAATCAAATAGGACTAAAATCTATAATCCCCCCCCCCCCCCACCTTGAAGGCATAACGTTAAATCGGCATACAGAGCAAACCATAAATTGCAACTAAGGTAATTTAACATGCACACCAAATTCTCATTTAACCATCACACTTACACAAGGTGAAAGTGAAATGCAAACTTTATAAACTTTACACACGCCAAATTAAATGCACACATCCAATCCAATCTAACCACAGAAGTCCAAAAGTCGTTCCCTTTTCCGGCAGCCATTAAAATGAACATAGATAGACATATATTATTAATACATCACGCCTGAGCCCTGAAACTGTCGGGTACATGGATGACTAATGAAAATAAAAATTTGATATTGTCCTTTGGTGGAAGAAGGATCGAATGAAATGTATGCTCCAGAGAAAAAGATGAAAGAGCACGACGAGACGAGCAATTTAAATTAATTGCTTTAGCTACGACACGCGTATCAACATCACACCAGGCCAGACGACTCAGGAAGAGTCTATAACCAACTTAACCGACCCGTCCAAAACGAAACACGATCCCACAGATGATTTAGTTATATGACAGAATAAGTGCATTATTACACACGTATTATTGTTAAACTCTGCATTGATATTGCATTTCCACAGAAATACAGACCATCTTATTTCTTTCCAAAAAGGTACTCCTAATGATATACTCATTACTAAAGTGTAATTCACGTGTTTTTGTCAATGATATATTCATTAAAGTGTAATTCACGTGTTTTTGTCTTTTGTCATGAACTCACCCACACAAACGTATCGATAAGCATGAGCGAACTTAATACTTAATACTAATACACTCAAAGCTTCCATTATTTATGGTCAAACATTTTCTTGTTTCGTAAATGGAAGATCAAAGAATCTGTCTGTTGTTTTCATGACTATTTCTTTCCGACATATCAGATTACATATAAACGTACATATAATATGATGTATGCCTAAATAGTTCACATAAGAAATTCTACGTTCTGTAACTAAACATAATGTTTTAATTAATCTTGTGCGTTTGAAGTTTGCTTAGGATATTTCCTGCTGTGCTGTTGTGGTGAGTAAGTAATAAATTGAGATGCAAAAATAATGGAGCTCTTCAGGTAGCCCGAAATAGCATTCCTCTACAATATAATGCAGAGAAAGAGAGAAAGAGTGTCTTAATGAAAATGAGATTGAAAGAGCATAGTGAGTAAGATTAACGCATTACTGAAATTAACTCGGAGAATGAATGCTAATTGAATTACATGCTTTTTCTAGTACTTATAATGTGCACAAGAGAACAAGGAAAGTAATAGCAGAAATACTAATTATGATCGTGGCAGTGATTGATGGAATCGCATTACTCCAACTGCTTACTCCATTACTGCGATCGTTGTGCTTATGTACCGTGATGCAATGAAAAGTATTTCAAAGCAGAAGAATCAGGTTTTGCATAACAATTTGTACAGTTGTACTACAGCTGATGCTATGTGTAAGTGAGACTGCATAAAAGCAATTCCAAGACGCTATTTTACAGATCTAGTTACTAGTTATACACAGAAAGTAATAATAAGAACAAAGTAAAACTTGTTGGCACTGACAATAAATGGTTCACAATTTTCACGAGACGTTGCATCATTAGCATTGGAGTGGTCCTTATAGATGAAGACTAAGTAAGAACTACAAAGTGCACCGTCTAAAGACGGAAAATTGGAGTTTCCTAAGATTTTAATTAAAACAAGAGAAGCAAGTGTACCCTACAGATATAATAATTTCTTAAAAAGTAGTTCTCCTTACAAGTTCTTCTTATTAAGTCCGTGACGGAATTTGACAAATAGAATTTAACTCTACTTTTGATTTCATTAGACTTCCTTCACTTCATAGTACTGGAGTTGGCTCAGCCAGAAGATGCAATTTAACAAGCCAATACTTTCATTATAACAATTTTCCCAGTAAAATCCATTTCAACATCAAACTTGCAACATTATTTAACTAAAGTAATTAGATGCAGCATTAATTAAATAGATGCAGGTAATTATTTTTCTGTTTGTGTTTAGAATGTATATAGATGTATTATTTTCAACATTACAATGCGCAATGCAGTGAAAGGAAATGCTGAAAAGATTGCAAAATTTGATGATTATACATGATATGATATTCTCTTGCATTTTGTGCACCGCATTTGTCGGATGTACATAAATAAATGGTAAAAACTTATGTGCGTGACAGAAAGTCAGATGAATACGTTAGAATTGGCATTGAGAGATTCTCTCCAACTATATACAAAATAGAGCACAAAAGCTTGAAGTTGAAATTACCAGTACTACAAGAAGAAAAGGCAAGATAAAACAAAAGCTGTCTATATAATATGTATTATAATTACTGCTTACCGAGCCAACAATAAGTGCTGAGCTCAGTTAGCGGATCGCACAATTCCAGAGTTAAATGTATATAGGTAAATAATAAATGTAGTAAAACTTCTGCACAAAGTAATCCACTCGACTCCCTAAAATTCATTATATTGTAGTATTCTGCCCGCACCAAAATATATTTGCGTTGACAATAACACAATGCCTACCACACATAGATCTGTAGACAAAAGTAGTAGAATATGAATGAGACAAAAGGGCAGAGCAGAATTGGATCTTTGCACTGAATTAGTATTCTAAAAATGAGTATACTTTCAACCCGAAACCCACAGCGGGGTTTTAAGTTTGACGCACACCCTATAGCTTTAATTAATAAACCTTTTTGACCAGAATAATTGATAATGTAACATTGCAAATTGCATAACATTACACATAATTATATATGATGACATACGATCGTTATAATTATTTAAATGAGAGAAGTATCATCATTTCCTCAAACTGCATAACAATATGCGCTTTGTTTTCTTAACAATTCATAGGTTATCTGGAATTCGGGTTTTTGTAATTTATTATAATCAGACCAGGAATCGGGAACCCTGATGGGCATTTATGGATTCTCATCGGGTTCTATAATAGACGGGTTTTGCTTATTCAAAGTTAAAGGTTTAGAATTGGCATTGGTTTTGTGTGAGGACAATCTAAAGGTATTTCAGTATTTGCTCACTAATTTAGAATTCGGATTTAACGGTATATAAACCCAAAGCTTTATTTAGGACTTGCATTATTATGAGCTGCTGCATTGTCTACCTTTTGTTGAAATGCCTTTGGAGATCGATGTTGTGTTCGGCAAGCTGAATTCGCTCATCTGTTCCGCATACTTAGACAACTTGAATTATTAATGAACTGCGGAGTGCATTCCACATTCTCTCACTCAGATGACGACTTTCCTATATTGCTACACGTATTTGTCTTTGCTTAGTTTCACTCACTGTGATGGTTACACTGCTTTATTCGTATTCACGCTTCCACCCTTACACTTTATTACGCACAGTGAACTGTAACTGTCACTCACTACTACTAACTATTTTATGTAATCGAGAACAAACAAATTATACCAATTAAATGACAATGACAATAGAAAATTAAACTACAATTTCAAATGAGTCACACGCACAGGGAGTTTTCGGTTATAGAACTTCCAAAAATATATTAGTTAATAAAGTTTATATACAGACCATTGTTTCTTGCTTCCAGCAGAGCAGTAGCCCATTGTATTAATAATTCACATAGAAATAAACGCAAAGTTTTGCAATACACACGAAATTATCTTTGAAGAGTATATGAAATACAGTATAAAGTCTAAAAATTAAAATTCACAAAATAAATGGACGATTGTTTGAACTGGACTACTATAATTATTTGGATTTGTACAGTATGAGATTAGACTTTACGTCCACAAAAGTGTAGTAAAGTTACCAGTTACTCTGAAAATGAGACACAAAATCAAGTAGCGATATCTTACAAAGGAATTAACTAGTGAATACACATTCAAAGGAATTATAGAACGATAAAAAGCCGACAAAGTGGATTTACAATAACATTTCGCATTCCAACCTCTACTAAACGTAGCTTCACTTACTCCTTTTATCATTTATAGCATTAATTTGATAAAAATCGAATTAACTATCAGGATAACCCATGGCTGATGATAATTTTCAGCATGGAACACTCAACATCGGCCCATATGGTTATAAAATCGCCGGCCAAGGTCGGAACGTTGTATTTTAAATTGTTCTACGCTTACAGAGGTGTGTTTATATCCAAATTGCTCTTACAATAATTGTGTCCACTTTACTTTGCACTTGCAAAAACATACTGTAGCATAAACCCATATCCTATCTACTTATTACTTACCTACTTAATCTGTGCACGTTGTTCTTGTATGTAGCTAAATACATTTGGGAATATCGTACATGTAAAACTTATGCTAAAGACATTAAAGAGTGTGCCTCAAGCTCTAGCTTGATCTTATCAATCCTCAGTGTGTACCCGGTCATAAAACAAATGTGTTTGAACAATGATTTCCTTTTATGTACCGATACATGCTCACATTATTTATAATGCACTTGATATAGGTGTTTAACAATAATAAATCACATATTACAACTGTCAACTATAACTTCCGATTGCCACTGGCTAAAAGGTGGATAATTTTATATAGATTAACTAAAGTGTTGCTGTTTTTTCAAATACAGATATTATGAACTTTACGAGATAAACAGATACTGTGTCATTGAAGCAATTGTGCCATGCTACTATACTTATAATGCAGTTCAGTATCAGCCCATGTCTTTTCTAAGCTGTGTTTTGCGTTGAATTATATATTATTGAGTCATGGAGTAAGTAGTAGTTGTTGTTTCTTATTGCACTGCTTAACTGTTGCCACAAATAACACATACAAAGAAATGATTCTATTATATTCATAACAAAGCTAATAGGATGACAAGAGGATCTTTTTAGCATTGTGTGATGATAGATTCTTTTTCTATACGGACTTACTTAATTAATTCCCATGATCTTTTGGTACAAAAATTGACAACAAATAGTTATACAGGTAAATCTTGCTAGACTGGTCTGACTTAAAGGTCATGAATGCCTACTCTTACAATGCCCACGCATTTCTGTCTGGAAATCTGACAATTAATCTTCATATCGTATTAGGTGTACGTTTTCAAGTATGACTGAGCACAACAAGATGTACAATAAATTTATTGAACAGAAACTCCAACATTGATTTGTAGCTATAAAAGGAGCACATCCAAAATGTTGGTGAATTTTTCATGTAGTACATACTACAGACTGGAAATCCTACCTAAGCATTGTTTTCTACTTACGTTAGTTACAAATAGTATTGCACTCAGGATAGTATGACTGCAATATACTTAATAAAGACGACATATCCTTCCATTTTCATCCCATTTATGATTCTATGAGAAATAGAGATCTCATTGAGTTAGACGAATATAGAGTGACAACATATATTAGGTGTTAAACATCATTCTATATTTAAAGTCAATGAATATTCTGTGAAAGGTCAAGTGTACATTGTAGTAGGTAGTCTGTATTATTATTTTAGTATAGGACACGTCACAACATACTTCGTTTAAGATGGACAATTCTATATGATTAGAAAAATGAATCACATGGCTTTCCCCGTTGTAGGTGTTGGTGTAATTTAGTAATTACAATGACTTACTTAAGCCTAATTGATTTTTAATGTTAACTTGAAATAGTTGCATTCTCCTTGTGTTTTCATATTTGTAAATGAATGCGACTTTGCCTCAACTAAGGTCACAAATTAACTTTGATCCATGTTACTACCTTGGCAGGTAAAGTAATTCAAATTCAGAAATTAATTATGTATATACTGAAGTGGGTATATACTATAATATATGCTTGCAGTAAGCTGTAAATGCATACCTATATACAAGCTAGTACTTATGTTTTATCAACGCAAAATATACTATGATGATATACCTATCCCATAAGCTATTGCTTTAATATATTCATAGGGATCGTAAAAAAGTATTAAGGTTTAAAGCGAAACTACTACTTTTCTATTTTCACAACAAAAGTGGCCACTTTATCCTTCTTGTTTGCAACAATGCAATAGAGAGCTAAAGATACTAACAAGTTGTGCGCTTTAGTTTCACATTGGTTTCAGGAATAAGTCGAAAAAGTTTTCACTATGTCACGAAACTTTCTTTCCTTTTCTGCTGTGTTGGAAGCAAGTGCCTACACATTGCACAAGTTCTTTTATCCACTTGCTGTCTGATTCTGAAGTGTGTCTATTACAGTCTCGTAGTAAATTGATTCCCGTATTCTTTTTGATTAAAAATCATGTTACGGGGATTTGCTAATAAGAAACATGATATTAAGGTGTCCATCTGCTTAATGCTTTAAATTTAGCATTTAATTAAGTATTAATGTTTCTTCACTTTCCATATAAATCTTCACTACCAAAATTGTAATCTGTTTTGTATGGGTTTCAGCTTTCTATTCGTTGAGTTCTCCTCATTTTTTCCAATTAGATTCTCGGCCGGTATATCCAGGATCTCTTTAATTAGCAAACCTTTATAGATTGTACCTATAGTATATATTATGCAGGGTATATCTTTGCATCGCATGTTGATGGGCAAACGTCAAGGTAAATAGTAGTGAAATAATAATTTAACTCCAGTAAAAGCACGAACATGGTCCTGAAACTTTATCCACCAATTTTCATTTCTTGAATGGAAGTACGTCACAGTAACAGGCACAGAGACTACAGACTCGTGCATTTCTCTGTTCTCCAAACTGAAATTTTACATTCAAGTAGTACGGAGAGAGATGATCAAATTTAGTGCTGTCACTCACTTCCTGACTGAGCTTCAGTCTTCTCGGTGGAATGCTGAAAACAAAACTTCCAGTATGTTTACTTATTCAAACTTATTCAGAAACATTGTATCCCTCACATTTCTCACTTTGCACATATACATTATACATAGGTATAGCTATTTGATATTAATAGGTGGAGATATAGTAGGTACCTGTTTTTCATCACTTACTCTCTTTCCCGTCCGTTGCATTATTCTTCACTTTTCCCAAGCCAAATCCAACAGTAAATGCAGGGCAAAACTAAAATCCAAGTTTGGAAAAGCTCTCAAGGCATAACCATCAAGTTGTATCTAAAAAGGAAAGGCCAAAAGACTAAAATTGAGATAAAGCTATAATACGATGGTGATGAAACTATATTATTTCTAAGTGTTTGAGTTGAGAGATGAGAGCTGTTCAATATCCAGCCAGCATAATCCAGAAATCCAGACGACGACTACGAAACAACCCAACCACATTAGTATGGTAGTTAAGGACAAAACCACTCAGCATCACCATGTCTCTTTGGTCTCAGATCTGATATGAATATGAGATCAACTAAATTATATATTCTTCACGTAAGGTGTTTTAACTTGCAATACAACTCTAGTTCAACGCAGAAGCCTTAATAGAGAGCAACAAATAAGACATCACTGTGCTAATTATCTACCAGTTGTACTACGACGAATTATACATGCAATCTCACCTAAGGGATTTGTAATAATCTTGGATCAAGATCAAACAAACCTTTAATTGTTAATCTCAGTAGCAGGTATGCCCACAAAAAATCCACCCATTTTCAGGTTGCATATATTTTTGAAACTATAGTACAGTCTAACGATATTTGTTACGCTATTCAATATTGATTAAATCATTTTCAAATCAGGTAAATTGATTCGGAGCTAATTAGAGATAAATGAAATGCTGAAGTGTTACGAAGAAGACTGAATCATTTCTGAGGAACACTGAAGACTGAATACCGAATTGCTAATAATAGTCAAAATCATGCAGCACACGCTTTATCCTTGAGCAGGTGATGAGGTGATATAATATAACCCTTTATATAACCCTGAGTAGTACCTACTACCTAGTAGCCCACTTTTTTCATATTCATGTTGCAACTCATGCAATATCTGCGTTTTGAATTTCACCGAGTATTGTGTAGCAATGTAGGGCAATTAAAGACTCGCAGTGATAGAATCAAAAAATGATTTGTTATGCTATGTCACAATTCAAGGCAGTACTATAGTAAGTACAGAGTTATTCATGCAGGACATTGTTGAGATTACGTTTTAGTGAGTATATATTTGTATTTATATTACAATACAAATCTATTTTACATGCTCCCCCGTGTGTGTCGTATTGAACCGCTATTAGAGCTTGGATTGAACCGAACTTACAAAAGCTTTGAAAATAGACCTCAAAATCTCGAAGTCTTCAAATACTGATTTGAAAAATTGTTTGATAATTGTTTTCGTGGAAGTTTTTTAAAATCAGTTATAGATATGGTATAACTAATAGTAATTTAATTGTGCCAGTATAAATCTGGAAACAAATGCACAGTAATTCTTGAAGATAGGCCATTCCCACCTCTATGAAACTACATGTGCAGCATTAGAGAAAGAATTGGCTCCTGGTGAAGTGTAAGTTAAGTACGGACGGGAAGATTTTGTATGCATACAGTGCAATGTGTACATGTGTTGGAAAAGATTGGGGAAAGTAGGACCAAAGGAGAATGTCGAAGTGAGTTAGCCTCACGTGCTGGAAGATATACGAAACGCACTAGCGAACACAGACAAAACATTTATGTGTATGACTTTCACTAGAACTCTCTGCAGAAGTAGTACTTTTCATACACACGCAGAATTCCAGATTTCGTTTGCATTGCTTTCTATGACATTTTCATCTCTGTGTATAGCCTAGAGCTGTAAAGGATGAGTTCACGTCAATTGCGATATAAGTAATGTTATTTCAATGCGCTAGAGCATGGAAAACCTTTGGGTATTTGTTGACTGATTGTAGTAAGAAGTTATACAAGGAGGCATGCACGAATATATAATATTACTATGTATAAGAATGTAGTACAAAGGTTAGTAACTGTGTAGTTACTTTCACTTCAATGAAAGAAATTGTGAACAATCAAACTGCAAGTATAACTTAATCCGGTCTTTCTAGTCTCATAATGTCAAGGAACACAGATACCTACATCAATTTTTTAAAAAGTGTCCACTGTCGGCATGTCTACCTTGAAGCTTTTTATGTCATACTTTGAAATAATTTAAACTACAGGTTATTTCATCACAATCAAAATCTGTTGATGTGCTTCTGTATAGAATTGGCATGTTAAGCTATAAACTAGTACCCTGCCTAAATATGTACGTACAATTTTTATAAGAACTTTACTTACAGACTAGCTAATAAGCAAAAATCAAACCGATACTTACAAAAACGGTATACAGATCTATTAAGAAATTTTACCATGAGATTTGCAAAATCAAGATTGTATTGTACGCAAAAATTTGCCAATTACTTTTTTGAAAAAATCAAAGGAAACTTGCAGTAGCTGCCTGTGGCAATATTGCATATTTAAAATGTGACTGTAAGTAAATCATTTTACACCCACACACTGGTACTCGTTTCAGATATCAGTTATCACTTGCTATGCTAATATTATATTTTGAACTTGCAAAGTTCATTCTCTTTCGATGAGTCCATATTTATTTAGAACACTACTGTAAACGCAGCACGATTACGTTTTACTCCACATTTGTCATCGGAAAGACAGATTACTATTTACTATAAGCAAACTTCAAAAATGCATAGGAAGTCAGTCCATCTCAAGGTGGGCTGCAGGCTCGTGCGGAACTAAGTAAGTGCGGAAAATACAATCAATCATTTTGTTCAACTTCCTCGTACATTGTGTCTCGGGAGAAAATGAAGGATGCCATTATAACGTATGTTTGACTGTTTGCATAAATAAGCAGGTATACAATGTGTTCTGCTGTATAAATGCTTTGAAGATTGGCAAGCAGGTTCAACGAATCGATTCGGTGATATGTACTGGAGCATAATGTGTAGGCAAGAAATGACAATGAAATCAAGGGATTATGCCAAGAAAGGAGCGGAGAATTGAGATTAGACGAGAGAATCCCGGGATTTTATGTAAGAAATTTATAAGAAACAATTCAGGCGAATTTTACACATCAGATTTTCACAAAGTAGAATTAAGTGATAACAATTAATATACTATTTAAATCTATACCGAACCTGTGAACCTGCCTATCTCTTTCTTGCAACCTACATAATTACCTACCTAAGAAGGTAATGCAAATCTGACATTGTCATTCAAGAATGACACTGCTACTAGCATTTCTTTCCTAAGTAATTGGTCTCTTAATAACAAATGCTAATATCACAGAGTTCACAGAAAAGTAATTGTACTGTAGTTGTAGTGCCTAATTTAAACCAGATTCTGTCCGGAAAAGAATATTATATGAGCTAGTTGATTTCAGATGCGGCAGTGAAAGGTGAAGGTTTTGTTGTAGATGTGAGGCTCGTGCTATGTAATGGTGGCAGTATTTTGTCTCGGGGGAAGACAATGACAATCCTTGACAATTCCTACCATCCTAGCAAGAATCTTCATGAATATATGTAAATATGGGCAATAACATTATAGGGAACCTAGAATTTTGAACGGTGAACCTACTTTTATCGATTTCTCACACAAAATACCTACTTCATATTATATCAGTATTGCTCAAATATATTGCTGCCTTTATGAATTATAGTGTATACTATAACTCAATGATTTATAATATTAACAAAGAACTATCAACCTGATGACCATGCTCGAAGCTAGAAACCAAAGGAAATGAAATAACCACATTTATATGTTTTATGTATGTAGTATGCAGTTTATGTGTACAAATCAAATCAAGGCAAGGTGAGAGACCTCAGAGACACAGACCTACCATAAATTTATATATTTGTAACAGATGGTCCGAAAACGAAATGAAAACCTGCTGCACAGATTTGAATCTCAATATCGTTATTGTTGAATTTTGTATGAAATCCCATGGACTAAAACGGATATCTGATACGATTAGGAGGTAACCGGATACTTCCGACCGGAATTATTTCCGACCCTACATTATTTCCGACCTACAACACTTCCGACCCAATTATTTCCGACCCGGATTACTTCCGACCCAATTATTTCCGACCCGGATTACTT